>LBNU01023603.1:118690-129587 GCA_014162995.1 Artemisia annua
AAAAAAAAAAAAAAAAAAAGATAAAAAATGAAAAATCTAGTTTGAAGGTGGCACAAGATTGAAACCTGGTTGAATTTGGATGACAGTGGTTGTAGTACCTCATGGGAGGATTTAGGCCATGTTCTTGGTATTTGGTTCTCAGTTCTAAGCATGGATCATGTGTAAGCTCAATATTTCATTTTTTGTCTGTTTACTGTACAACTGTTTAATAAGTGCTTATTTCTGTTCTTTTGGCTTCTTAGGTGTAAGTCAGTCATAATATTGCTTTACATTACATATTGGATCAGTAGAATTCTAGGATACTTTCTTTTTCACATCCACTGCCAAATTAACTTATTTTAGTATTTTAGGTGTTTGTGGTTTTGACTCATGTTTCTGAGCTTATTTGAAGTTCCTTAGTCACAATTAGTAATTAGGAATCAGTTTCATGGTTTAATTCAGCCATTTGCTTCTTTAAAATTGTCATAACAGTTCAATAGGGAGTTTTTGGATTTGCTTGCTTCACTTTGTTCTTGTGTGTTTCAGTGGTTGCAAGATAGTGAAACATGATTCATTAGGTCACATTAGGATATTAATACCATAAAATCAGTAGCTATTTAACAAAAAGTCAATAATCTCTTTAAACTCATCATTTTAGTTAACTGTTGGAGTTTATAGTAGCATAACCACCTACATCCTTTCATTAGTTGTTAATATACCTTATTTCAGTTTTATTGTAGCTTATTATATCATTTTCACTCAGTAAATTAGGATCAAACTTCACCAAAGTCAACATTCATCAAATCTTCAAAAGTCAAAAATTTTGAAACTGTCAAAATGAACTAGTTTTCTCAGTCCCTTGTAGGTTTCATATTTGCTTAGGAATTGATATAATTTGTTGTTTTGTAATCTCTTGTTGCCTGTTTATCAATATCAAAAAGTAAAGTGGGGATTGAAGTCTATTTACTTGCCTGAATTGGGTCTTGAATATGCCCAGTTGACTCATTGCATGCCTTGCACCCAGTTCACACAGCTTTGACCCGTTTTTCTCAACCACATAGCTTGCTCATTTCTATAGTTTAGGACTTGATCTTTGGTGCTTTATGGACCCTACCAGGCTGGCTTGTTAAATCCATAAATTGTTTGGCCTGATTTGCTTGATAGACAGCTTATTTTTGCCCCACAACTTCCCCCCTTTGCCACTGTTGCTGCTGAGAAATCAGTAGCTTATTAGCTTTTTTTTTTAAATTTTGATTCTGCTTGATCTAAGCTTGGTGATTTGTTGTTATAACTTGATTAGTATTTCATTGTGGTTGTGTTTGTCTGTGTTAGCTTTTGGTTGTGGCTCATAAGCTTATCTGGTGGCTTTTCTACCTCAAAATATCACATGAAACACAAAACACCCCACTGTTGGGAGTTTAAGCTAGCATAAGCTAGTTTAAAAGCTTTTCAGAAAACATTCTTTCACAAAAGATTGTTGTTTTTGTTGTTTAAACAGTTTACAAAAAGGAAAAAGTGAAAAATAAAAAATGTTTAACAAAAATGGCTGCCAAAGGGATTCGAACCCCTGACCTTTTGCTTACCCAACAACCAAACCACACCCAAGCACCATCTGGGCCAAGTGTTTGTTAGTGTTTATTGTTTCCTTTCTTTTATTTATAGTACTAGTGCCTTTTTAGCTTAATAAGCTTTTACAGCTTATTTTTCTTCTTATTTATAAGTTTTCACCCTTTTTATATTTTTCCTAGCTTAGTTATAATACTTAGTATTTATATAAAAAATTTTATAATTATTACTGTTAATTTAGTATTTATTATAATTCAAATTAGTTTAATTAGTATTAAAATAGTTTTTAATTAATAATAATTAAATAAATAGTGTAATATATATTTTTCTTTTTCCAATAATTTTATTTTATCAATAGGTTTGTAAAAATATAATTTTCACTTCCGTAGGATTTTTAATTCTCAAAACTCGCGTTTTATTTTGTACGTTAACGTAATTTTAATTTAACTTTCGCGTTTTTAGGTTTGTAAACGTTTTTAGCTAATTTCCTTTCACGTTATAGTTCTTATAGTTTATTTAAGCTATTTACTTTTATTCATTAGTGTAAAAACAATCAAAACCTTTTTCCTGTTCATAATCACCCGATCACAAATCCGTTTTGTATACCATTCACGCCTCGTCGGGACTTAACGACCCGGGAAAACACTTTACTCCTTGGTTTAGCATTGTGCCCTGGATTGCTTGACTTTAGTTGACCAAATCCTTGGTCAGTTTTAGTTGGCCGTTCAGAGCAAATCAATCACCACAGCAGGATAACACCAAAACTCACAAATGGGAAGAGCCAGAGTAGCAGCCTTAGCATATTTGCCTCCTTAAAAACCTTACTATGTAAAACCCAAAGGGTAAAACCATAGAAAGGGGAAAAAGAGTACAACATACACTAAAGCCTTCCCAAAACCCATACACAGAAACCACCTACTAAACTTTTGAGACTCAGCACCCCAATCACCAGAAGCAATCAAAAGACAAACAATAATCCTGCTTCAGGAACAACTTGCATCATCAACAAAAGGAGAATAAATGGTATTGCACTTCCAAAATCCAGTACCTTCATTAAACCTGCACAGCCAAATGCCAAACAGAAACTGCACCAGAATGTCAGAATACATAAACTTAAATATGATTGTTGTCACAGGCCAACTCAGTAACCATTTTCCTGTAATACTCATTCTTGCTTATGGGGATGTTCCAGAGATCAACAGCCTTGCCCACATCAGAAGTGTATTTCAAATGGAGACCCAACAACTTCAATCTAACAGTATCCACAATGCATTTAAACACCCCATCATCACTTCTACAAATCTGTTCAACTCTTCTGATATTCCTCTCATGCCAAATATTATAAACACTAGCACCAAAGATCAACCTTTGAATCACACTCCATATGGTATTAGTAGCAGGCTTATTCACAATAGCAGAGATAACACTAGCCCAGTCATTACCCACATTCTCTAACCTAGCCAATGGTTTTAATCTTTCCCATAGTCTTTTGGAAAAAGGACAAGAGAAAAACAAATGACTATGAGACTCATTATCATTGTGGCACAACAAACACCTTTGATCACCAATACAAAACCATTTAGATAATCTATCCCTAGTCTTTAACCTACCTTTAATTGCAGTCCAAAGAATAAAAGAATGTCTAGGGATGCATTGATTAAACCAAACATGATTAGCCCAAATAACTTTAGGAGAGTCATCACTTAAAGCTTTCCAAACCTCTTTAGTAGAAAAATTCACCTCCTTACCCTTTTTATTAACCCATACAGTAACATCTTTCTTACAGTCATCCATATTAGGAACAGGAAGATTCATAACATGATCAAACTTTCCATCCCATTCAATGGGCCAATTCCACTCATGATTATCAACAAGATCAGCAACCTTAGCTTTAACATCCAAACCAGCATCATGAATAGTCTTGTTATCAATAAACTTACACAAAGGCCCAATACTATGCCACCTATCATACCAAAAACTGCAACTCTTGCCATCACCAATTTTCACCCAAATAAATTTTCTCACTAATTCCCTAAGGTCAAGCAGTTTTTTCCAACTCCAAGGAGCCCCTTTACTAACCTTAATATCCCATAAACTTCTACCTTTCAACCTATAGATATTAATCCATCTAACCCATACAGAATTTTTATTAGTCAAAAGATTCCATAAGTGCTTAGACATGTGAACAATATTCCAAAGATGAACAGATTTAATGCCCAATCCACCCTGACTCTTAGCCTTACAAACATCTTTCCAGGCCACGCATGCTTTACCACTAGCAGACTCACCTCTATTCCATAAAAATCTTTTAAACAACTTATCAATAGCTTCACAAACATCCAAGGGGAGCATAAACAGGGAAGACCAATAAACTTGAATAGATGCCAGAATGGAAGTGATTAATTGAATCCTACCAGCAAAGGAAAGGGTTCTGTTCTTCCAATCCTTTATCCTCTTTTCCACAATATCAATTAAAGATTTACAGTCATTAAACCTCAACCCTTTAGAAACCATAGGAACCCCCAAATATCTAATAGGCAGGCTTCCATTCTTAAAAGGCATAACTAATTTAACACTAGCAATCTCATTATCAGACATATTACTAAAGAAAGCTTCACTTTTATTCATGCTAGGATAAAGTCCAGAAGACATACCAAACTCATCCAATCCTCTCCTGAGCACAAAAGCAGAAACTAGATCACCATGACATAACATCAAGAGATCATCAGCAAAACATAAACTTGTGATTCCTAACTCTTTACATCCCCAATGATATTGAAACTTTTTCTCAGCTTTCACATGCCTTTTGACCATCAAATTCAGAACCTCCATAATCAAGGTGAAGAGATAAGGGGATATTGGATCCCCTTGTCTTAGACCCCTCCCAGCATTGAAGAAACCATTTGTTTCACCATTAATACAAACAGAGAAATGAGCAGTGGTGAAACAAGTCATAATCCAATGTACCATAACATGATGAAATCCAAATTCAAGTAAAATGAACTTTAGAAAATTCCAGTTAACAGTATCATAGGCCTTAAGTATATCCACTTTAAAAGCACACCTTTTGGCTCCCCAATTCCACCCATAACCTCTCATGAATTCTTGAGTTAATAAAATGTTATCACTAATCTGCCTCCCAGGGATAAAGGCACATTGATTAACATCTACAAGCTCATTCAAAACAGTTTTAATCCTATTAGTAATCACCTTACTAATAGTTTTATAGACAATGTTGCAACAAGATATGGGTCTGAAATCAGTAACTATCACAGGGTTCTTAATTTTAGGGATAAGAGAAATGAGAGTAGAGTTGAACTCACCAAGCAATTTACCACTGGAAAAGAACTCCTTAATAGCAGCACAAGTATCATTACCCACCATATTCCAAGCAGCCTTAAAGAATTTGGAAGTGTAACCATCAGGCCCAGAAGCTCTATCATCCTTAATATCAAACAAAGCAACTTTAATTTCTTCATCAGACACCTTATTGATCAACCCCAAAGCAACTTCAGGATCTAATTTTCTAGAAAACAAGCTACCAGGCTCTTCAATGTTATAAATTTCTTCATCAGCATTGAAAAACTTTTGGAAGTGATCAACAAAAGCTTTAGGTATCTCACATCCTTTAAAGATATTTCCATGATCATCCCTGACTTCCTCAATTCTACTCTTAGCCACTCTACCCTTGACCATATTATGAAAATAACTGCTATTAAAATCACCCTCTTTAAGCCACTTTATCTTAGATTTTTGCTTCAAGAACCTCTCTTCATCAATAACAGCTTCCTTATAGGCAGTAGCAAATATCATTTCCTCCTCCCTCAATTTAGCATTCAAAGGGTCTTTATCAAGGTTGCTTTGAACTCTATTCAACTCAACTCTTAAAAATTTCACTTTGTCAAACACATTTCCATTATCTCTATTCAAACTCCTAAGATGCTTTTTGAGAGCTTTAAGCTTTTTAGCTAATATAAACATCTTATACCCTTTCACACAAATATCCCAATTGCTCTCAACAGTAGTCAAAAATTCTCTTTTCTCAGTAAGATAGTTAAGAAATCTAAAAGAACTACCCTTCTTATTCTGACTCCCAGCCAAAGGAATAGAAAGAATAGCAAGTGAGTGATCAGAAATCAAATAAGGAAGAAATTTAGCCTGACTCTCAGAATAATGATCCATGAACCTCACATTACCCATAATTCTATCTAATTTCTTAAGAATACCAACTTCAGGATCCTTCCTCTTTTGAATCCAAGTGTAAAATAATCCACTCATACTAATATCATCCATTTCCAAACTATCAACACAAGTTTTGAAATCCTGCATCCCAGCAACACTCTTAACATTGAAACAATTTGAATTTTCATTAAGAAACAGGGTGGTATTAAAGTCACCTAACATAACCCAAGGATGATTCCCAATGACATTCTTATGGTCAATAAGATTCTGCCATAACAACAGCCTTTCCTTAACTAAATTACTCCCATAATCATAAGAAACATAGCTAATCATACTCCCACTAATATCATTAACAACCAAATGCATAACCTGGCTGGTTTGAGATAGCAAAGTAGTAGAAACAACCTTACTATCCCATCCCACAGCAATCCTACAACCTTTAGGGCTATCCACAGAATTAGATACCCAAGTCCACCATTTAAAAATATCATTACACACATTATTAACAAACTTATTTCTTAATTGAGTCTCTAATAAACCAAAGACTCTAATATTATTACTACTAATTAACTTTTTAACTTCATCCTGTCTAAGAGAGTCACATGCTCCCTTGACATTCCATGAAGCAATTTTTAACATATTAAAAAAGAGATGAGTTTGGTGCAATATCACCTTGCACCTGAGTAGAGCTACTCCCAACCACATTTGATACCATATCCTGTGTCATGAAATCAGCATTACCATGACTCTCCTTAGCAACTTCATCAGTCATGCTAGAAGTAATATCTTCTTCAAATTGCTTTTGACTCATACTGTCCACTTTCAGACCAACAAGGCTTTCAAATTGTTGAATCATTTCTTCTGTCCAAATATTTCTAACCCCATCAGTTAGTACTAAGTCAGATAGAAAAAACAATTCAACTTCAGCCTTCTGTCTCTCTTATCACATCCCGTGATTTTCCCTACAATTACAACGCTATAACAACGTCAATTGACCATTTTTACCCATGACAAAATTTTTTTTTTTTTTTTTTTTTATATATAAATGTATACTTTGTCAATTGTAACGTTAATCACAATTTACCTTGGAACGATATTTACACAAACCTAGATAGTCTAATCATCGTGAAAATATTTTAAACGTTTATATTTAATAAATATATGTTTCGTATATTTATAGTACGATATTTATATATATCCGGAACCTACAAAGATTCCCGAGATCGCTCACTAATATTATTAAATCGTGACTCAACCCGTGAAACTTGCTAAGTGGGCCCCCGTGACCCAATGGGCCACACAAAACCACAACTGCTGCTAACAGATTCATTATTTCATTTATTTTCGTAATTGGGCCTGAGTCCACACCAGCAGCCCAACAAGCCAGTCCAACCCAAACGACCCTTTTTGTTATTTTTGTTTTCTTTTCTTTTGGTACCAGTCACGAGCAGCCACCCAAAACACCCTCGTTATTTCTCGACACACAATACCAATATATTATTACACCAATCGTTTGACCTTGTTGCAAGGATTCAAGAATGCCAAAGTTCATCAAGTATCACGCATGATTACTGTGTTTAATAGTAGCCTTTTGGAGACCAAAACTCACTTGATAACCTTGTGTAAAAACGTGTCAAATACTTTCTTAGCACCACCCATGCTCCCCAATCATCTCAAACGAATCCTAAACGTCATAATATCTGCCAGAAATGTCAGAGAATGTCAGAATCACGAACATGACACATTCTCTTGTTGTATAAACTCGATTGGGTGGAAAAGGAGGCAACATGCAATTCTCTTGATCTCCAACACTCAAAGCTGAGTTATCTACACTCTAACATGACCTTATATACATCCTCAAGTGTCCTCAGTTGATCACTCACACACAATCGAACCAATACTTAAAATTCTAGCTGAGATACACACGAATATGGGACAGAAAGATTGCCACTAGTTTGAGGGATTCAAGACAAGTCCAAGATCCAAATTTAGCTCTTCTTAAATCCTTGTTTGGTCGAGAAGTGAACCACTATACCTCAGTTCGATCCTTATTCACATTTTTACCCCACCCTTCGAGGTGAGGTGAGGCTTATTTTCATTTTTTCTATATATATAAGTTTCATTTATCAATTTTGTACATTTACTTTACCTCGATATTTCGTGATAACCAAACACAACTTATACATATTATTCGACATCTAAGATGTCTACCACACTGAGAATCTAATGACATAAACTTTTGAAGCTAATAATAACGTTCCCTTGATTTATATGACACGTTTAAATGTCACCTTGGGCACATTCGAATATTTCAAAACACTTAGAAAATTTCCCAAGTCCTTAACTGTTTCAGAAAATATTTTCGTCATTTACTTTGGCCTTTTTATTTCGAATCTAAAAACACGACCTACTAATTTTATTACTTGATCTCATTCTCGACACTACTAGCAACTAGGAATCATATTTCATTCAACCTTATAAGCTCCTATAAACTATTTTCTAAAGCAATTTTGATCGAGCAAAACCTGTTTTCAAAAACTCTTATAAAATAACTAAAAGGGCTTAAAGCCCAACAAGCTGTTTATAAGCTCATGTCATAAGCTGGTCCCTCAAACTCTTTTGCAACATTATTAAGAGCATAAAACAAGCCCAAGACCAGGCCCATTTTCCCCAGAAGCCCAACGGATCGTATTTTGTTAATGGGCCTTAATATGTGCTCGTTAAGGCCCATTAAGTGAAGATTTGTGATTTTAAAAATAATGAGCAATTTTATAAGTTAAATAAACTGTTCTGAACTTATTGGAAAAGTCAAAATGGTAAATTTTAAGTTTGTTGATTTTTGGACTAAGTTTGCAAATTTTCTTGGCCGAGGGACTAAAACTGCCAAAGTTATAAACTTAAGGTTTAAACTGTCATTATTGATTTTCTAGGTTGCAAACTAATAATAATGAAACTTGTGGTTAAATATTGATAATGTTGATATTCGTGGATCTAAAATATAATATATATTGAATTTGGACTAAAATTGTAAAAGTTATACCATTAAAGGTTGAAAGTGTAAACTTTGATAAACTTGAAAGTTATTTTGGATATGATAACTTGTAAGCTTATGTAATTTTTCTATAAATTCGAGACCCGAATTTAGCATGTGCAAGTTATGTATAAGTTCCGTTTTGACTTATTTTCTCTATAATTATAATTATATAATTATAAGTTTGGACGTAAAACTTGACGTAACTCATTTGGACTTATTTTCAACAATGTCATGTTATTAACTTACCTAGTTTTGGTAAATTATTTATATTATCGTTATTTTGAAACGATGAGAATATGAACTTTAACGATATATTATACAAGACAAGTTATATTGTATATAACGTTGTTCATAAAACTTGAAATACTTAAACACGCAAGTCACATCTGTCACACAAATCTTTCTGACTTTATGTCATATCACTATTCTCGATAAGTCGAACTTATCTTAGACTTCCATTCAGGTCGTCTAGCGAAGTTACTACTATTCCGATTCTGATATTACTTACTCACTATCTACTGTTCCACTCAGGTGAGTCATAGCCCCTATTTTTACTTGTTTTTATAACTGTTTTATAAACATTTTGGGGGAGATACATGCTCAACTACTGTCTTTACTTTTACAAGTATTCGTTAACTGTTTACATATTACTATGGGACCATAGCCCACCATTTTACACATTTTATATCTCATGGAGAGATAACTGCTATAAACATGATTACAAGTGACTTATCAATTGTATGCTATGTCTGACTGCTATTGCCTAAGTTTGCTATTACCAAAAGTCCCTCGATCATGAACCTTAATCACTTGTAGGGTGAACGTAAATAATTGTGGATAGATCTATTTGGGACTGACAATCCCCGTTTGGTTTGCTAGAGGAAAGCCACCGAACGCACTTTATTTTGATGACATAGGTTACTGGTAAATACCTATCTTGGGGGCATATTACTTTTCGTCATATTATTTATATGATTGGCTGTCAAATCGTTGTGTGTCATGAGGCTTAGGGCAATAGAACCGTGGTACTGTGCTTGCAACATAGTACTACAATGACTGATGTTATGGGCGTATTATGACTTAGCCCACTGTTTTATCCAATGACGAACTTGAGTTCACTATATAGCAGAAAATCGCTTTTACTTGACAAACGAACTATTTTCGATTGAGCCAGTTAAGGCAAACCAACGAACTATTTTTAGGTTGAGCCAGTTAAGGCAAACCAACAAACTATTTTGGGTTGAGCCAGTTAAGGCAAACCAACGAACTATTTTTGGGTTGAGCCAGTTAAGGCAAACCAATAAACTATCTTTTGAATGACTTTGATTTTGATAATCAACTATTTTGACTATAAACACTATGGATTTACTCACACTCTGACTTTGATAATCAATTGTTTATTATGACTATTATGGACTCACAAACACTTTGATTTTGGGAATCAAATTCTTAACTTATAAACTCTATGAACTCACCAACCTTGTGTTGACGCTTTTAGCATGTGTTTATCTCAGGTCCATAATGATCAAAGATGGCACGGAGGAGCGCGGATTCTTATGAAGGCTATAAATTTTTACTATCATTCGAAAACTTATTTATTTAACTTTGAAAGCAACGGGACCTCATTTTGTAAAACTCTGGTATTTATAAAATTTGAATGATAAATCTTTTAAAATGACTAAAATGATAATCATTTTCTACTACTAAGTTGTTGTGCTATATAGTAACACCCAATCTAAATTCCGCTGCACTTTTTGAAAATTGGGGGTGTTACAGATTGGTATTCAGAGCCTTTGGTTATAGCGAAACGGGTCTAATTTAGATCCGAACTATAACCGGTTTTACGAACGAAACATTTTATAGCCTTACGCTCTCCGTGCCTTCGATCTGCAAGACGATTATGGAACTTCTGGATAGTTTATACTACACCAGCACTCTAGTATATTGATATATACTCATTAACTATTTCTAGTACTATACTAATCCCTATTATTTATTTTACCCTCATCACTATAGATGTGTGTGACATACCCTTTCCGTATCCCCGAAGAATCCGTGTGTGGATTTCTTTGCTGACTAGTATGAGTGTTAAATCAGAAATTCTTAAGTAGGATGGTCTACAATGTCTTTATTTAA
>LBNU01023603.1:137289-169645 GCA_014162995.1 Artemisia annua
AGTTTTCTTAAGCCTAACATCGATAAACAATCAACCAAATCAAGTAATAACACACCAACAACCAATAATCAATAGTTAGGTTTCATTAGATCTAAGCAAACACAAAATAAATCTAGCCTAGCATGTTAATTGAAAGACAAGCATAAGATATAATTAACCAACACATAGACATATTGATTAATTTGAATGGAGACTTATCTTCAATTGAACATGGAAGAATCAAGGGTGAAAAACCCTTGAAAAAGCTGTCAAAATCGTCTAGGGTTTGTTCCCAAAAGTTTCACACTAATGAATGAAAAATAGAAAAGTATATAGAGAGAATACACTCTAACGGCGTCAGCATACGCTCTGACGCCGTCAGCTCGCCGCCATTAGGGTTCTCAGATGGCCTAAATCTACTTCTGACGCCGTCACTTGTAAACTTGCTCTGGGCCGTCACTTGTTAGCTTTACACCTGACGGCATAGGAATATTAACACCTGACGCCGTCAGGTGTAAACATCTTAATTTCTTCTTAGGGTGTCACGTATAGTCAGAATCCACTCCTTTGTCTTGATTGGCTGACGGCGTCACCTTGTGACTCTGACGCCGTTAGGAAGGATTTCCAGCATTCTTTTGAGACTTTGTCGTTTCCTTCACATTATGCTCCAAAAACGTCTAAAATGACGTGTTTTCCAGAATTTTTCTCAAAAGTACCTAAAATGACAAAAGGAACAATTTAGGGCAATATTTGATCATATTAACACGAATTAGGGCTTAAATGACCCCCTAAAACGGGTATTATTAATGTTTGTTGGATTGTCTACCAAATAATAATATTGGGCACAATTTTCAATAGCTTCCCATGCTTCTTCAGCACTTAATTCCCTAAGATCCCTGCCGGCAAAATAGTAAATGTCCCTTTGGGCATGTCGGTCGACACGATTGTAAAAGATTTGAGTTAGGGACCATAAATCGAAGTTATGATGAGGGACTTTTTGGAGTAAATATTTAAAACGAATCCATGCATCATAGAGAGGTTCATATTTATGTTGTTTAAACATCAAGGTGTCATATGGAGTAGGTGAATTACGTGGTTGGTGGTATGGTGGATTCACGTTCTCCATAACGGTGAACGGAAGAGTCAATGGAAATTACGAACAAACACACAAACAAAAAGATAGACTAAAGAAAACCTAGAAAAATAAAATAAAAATATCACTAGAAAGGAATCTAGTGAGTAGACCTAATAAAATAAAAAATTCAACCTAAGCAATAACTATTCCCCGGCAGCGGTGCCAAAAACTTGATGACGCGGGATTGCGACCACGCCACAGGTTTTACCTCTCAAGGGATCTTGAGAAGCTTGCAATCCCACCAGGCAGTGTACCTGACCGATGTAGTATAGTGTAGTGGTAAGTACGGGGGATTGATCGTTCTCTCACAGGGAATAGTGTTCGTTAGGTATGAAAAACTACTCTAATAGGTCTAAGTATGAGGGATGATTATTNACGCCCGAAATCATGCTTAATGTCCGCCTTTAGGTCCGTTTGTAAGAAGATCTTAAAAACTTCTTATACTGAAAACGGTTGAATACGTCATCCGATGTATTCAAGGCATTATACATTTGGAAATGTGCGATCCCAAGGAGATTAGTGTAAAGATCATGATTTAACACTAACTCTGATGGTGCGGGAGATTATGTGGATTGACAATGTAAAAGTTATGTTTGTACTTTCATAGGTTGTTTCGAAACTTCTTGGTTCACCAAGAAACAAACAACTTTTATTATCTCCACAACCGAAGCCGATTACACAAGCGCTGGAAAGGCATGAAATTAAGCACTATAGATGAGATAAGCTCTAATCTCTTGATGATACTTCCATGACGACACCTCCATGACGCGCTACAACAAGAAGAGATGGACTTGACCATAAATTCCATGATTAGCTCGTGTATTTAACACTTCATTATACGTCATCATCTCGGTCACTCTGATGTTCAATGAGGAAACATCTCCTTCGAAATGGAATACTCATTTAACAACATTGTTGACATTCCATTCCTAACTCACTCATGACTATTTGTATATTTCATTGGAAATATTTAGGTCATCTCATCACAACTCATTTTCTTCTTTTAAATCCTTTGGATTCATTCCCGAAAACCTTTCATGACTATTCAAATATTTCACTGGAAATATTGAAGTCATTCCGCGAATTTTTCTTACGAGCATCTACTCATTTCTTCGTGAGTGTCTAATGAATCATTCGTAATCTAGTCTAGTTTCTCGTGTCATAAGAATTTATTAGGTATAAATTCTATTCTCGTCTCGAAAAGTCACACTAAATAAGTAAGACTTTTTCGTCAAAAACCAAAACCGGACAGAAAACTGCCATAGCAGTGCACGACACCACTAAAATTAGTGGTACCGTGTATCTGCTGAGACGCGTTTTCATTCTTTCTTCCCTATATTCTCTCATTCAAACACTACCAAAAAATCTCCCTTGCTGCCATAGCCGAAATCCAAAACCATAACTCCATTACACACTTGTTAATCAAGATCGAGGCATTGCAATTAATGATAATCATTCACTACATCATACTCAACACAAATTTTAAGTCAATTGAACCTAATTTCCTTTATTTTAATTCTAGGGTTTGTTCATAATCACAAAATTGAATTGGGGCTTTTCAAAATTGATTGTATTATTATGCAATTAGGACTAGGATTAGACAATGTAGAACAAATGTGATTCCCTAAACATAAGATTTGCATTAACCCACTTATATCATTCACACTAGGTCTGAATTTTGCTATTAAAATTCGAATTAGATTAAGTAAACTTAGTGGAATCATGTCTAGGATACTTGAAAATGGATTAGAAGTGATTAGCACTTAAGCTTTTCAATTTTAAAAATGTTTTTGGCACCAAGTTGACACATTTTCCAAACGCCCCAATTCCATTATTTTTCGAAAAGGTTCACAAGACTAGGTTCATGAAATGACTTTTCTTTCATTGTTGATACAAACTAAAAAAGTTTTTACATGCATACATAATCTCACAAATATGGGTCGAAATACATAACTAATATGTATTACTCGACATATTTAATTGAGCAAGAGCAAAGTTAGGAGCGTTTGGGTAATTTCATTAGTATTATAGTAGAGTCGAAATTACTACACCTCCACATAGTTTGCATATAGGCACACACTAGAAAAGTCATAATTCATAATGCAAATTAGATAACTTATATATTATGTAATAATATTTTCTTTTATATATAACAATGCCTCGTAATGATTATCAAGATACCAAACACTACATTCCTCCACTTCTTGATGACCCAAACATTCCCCATGAGCAAAAAGCTCATCTCCGTAAAGTCCAACATCGATACATACACGAAGGACGTGTTGTCGATGCCTACTTTGTCCCGTTGGATAGCATTGATGTGTGCTTTCCAAGAATCAAATTTGATTGTTTGTATAAAATAAATGATCAAATTTCCCCTCGGTTCATTCTTGAGTTTTACAGTCGTGTTCGTACCTTTGGTGATACTGAAGGTAATGTCTTTCTTGATTTTTGGATCCAAAACCAAAATATCATGTTGTCCATCACCGAGTTTGGTGACATCCTTGGGGTTCCTTCTTTTGGTCAGTGTGCTTACGCCGAGGACCATTCCTTGAACTCCTTATTCTATAACCTAGAAAAAGGAAGGGCCTTATCTCACCGAACTTCCCGATCCCGAAACCATCAAACAACATGTATGCACCCGTCGAGTCGTCCATACACATCAAAAGCGTGATGGTACAATCGTCCACCTTGACCCAAACCGCATCTACCTTAAAGAAGTTCTTCCCGATCTCAAAAATTGGGAACTACTCCTTCGAGAAAATGTCCTTTCTCGCGGTGGCAACCGAGATCATGTTCCGGTGAGCTTGGCTCATATGCTCTATTGTCTAAGTAACGAGGAACCTTAAAACCTCGTTTACTACATGGCTAAGAGAATAGCCAATGTTCATGGTCGTTCCGATAAGCTCAAGCCATATGGTATGTTGTTTACTAGTCTTTTTCGTTGGGTCATGACCAACTTTCCTCATCTTCTTGACACCGAATATCTTTTGGTTGACCCCGTCATGAAGCCCCTAGGAGGTTCACAACATCGCACTAAGCAACATAAGGACAAAGGGGTAAAACGGGCTCGTAAATCCACCTCCGATTCTACCTTCTCCTCGTCTTCTCTTCATCATGGATCATCATCTCAACCTTTGATTGAGGATGATGTTGAAGTGAACGAAGAAGGGACATCTCGTGCTCAAACTCCTTCACCCAATAAATACTTTCATGACCTTAATCTATCCACTTTCAAGAAAACAACCGACCTTGGCTTTAGTGATACTAACTTGACAAGGGTGATGCAAAGACAAACTTTGATGTACAATCGGCAAGTGGAAATGCACGAGAAAGCCGTTGGAGGATTCAAGTCACTTGGAAAAGCAATCAAGGGGATCGGTAAAACGTTGAAGAAGTTGGGAAGATCAAGAAAATAAGACATTGTTTAAGTATTTTTATTAATATTATTAAGTTAACTTTAATCTAATGCAATGCTAACTTTGAATGATTTAGGAATTAATAATGTTTTGGGTGTGTCTTATCATTTTTACCACCCAAAACTTAATCATCTATCAAGTATTTATCTTGGTTAATTTTGGTCTTGTTAACCTAATTATTGTCAATTACTTGCATGCACCTTTCTAGATGATGTCTTTTTGTTATGATTATCATAAGTCACTTTTCCTAGATGATTACATGCATGCTTAATAGTAGCCTAAATATAGATTATCACATGTTTGTGTAAGTTGCTATTTATGTGCATGGTTATGAAAACCATGTGATTATTCTTGAGTGGATTGAGGTAATGGGATTTGCTGCAAATAGGTCCCATAGAATTACCCATTTAGGTAGCCTAAAACCTGCAGAATTGGAAATTTCGACACCAGCCGGTCACGGCAGCACTAAATAGGGCACGACACCACTAAATTTAGTGGTACCGTGGGGTATTTAGTGGTACCGTACCCTGGGAATACGAATTTCACTATTCCCTTTTTCTTTTTGACCTCTTTTCCCTTAGAATTCTGCAATCTTGAGCTGATTCCTCTAATCCCATTTCCCTAAACACACAATCCTACCACCAATGCATTCTTGAATATGGCTATTTAAGCTTTTATCATGTAACTTATTTACCCACAAATCACACATCAAATCAAAAACTTCACAATGTCTTCCACCATAGCCACTACATCCCACAAAGCCAAGAAACCAAGGCTTAACATCAAACCATCTAAGGAAGTACTCCTTATTGATCTCACACTTGATGATGATGAAGACATTCACACACCANTAACTTATTTACCCACAAATCACACATCAAATCAAAAACTTCACAATGTCTTCCACCATAGCCACTACATCCCACAAAGCCAAGAAACCAAGGCTTAACATCAAACCATCTAAGGAAGTACTCCTTATTGATCTCACACTTGATGATGATGAAGACATTCACACACCACTGAACTCCAACTCATCTTCATCCATCTCAACTCCACTTGCTCCCTCCAAAACCATATCAACTAGGCAAACCTCATCTTCATCATCCACATTTAGGGCAACAACACTCTCTTTAGCACCTAATCCATCTCAACCTTTGGCATTAACATTCACACTATCACCTACAACTCCTCTTGAGCTTGTCCACTCATCACCATCATCTTCGGCATCTCCACCACCACAATCGTTAATGGGTAATCCCATTCTCTACCCGCTAGAACCACATAGTGTAACACCCCCATTTTTCATAGATCGTAGTGGATTTAGAGTTTGGGGTATTACTTCATGGAAACAAAGACAAGATAATAGAAAACGACTCGAAAAGAGACGTTTTTGAAAAAGGTGTTATCATTCATTTATTCATCAGAGTTTTTACAGTAAAAGTTATACTTTTACCAAAGGTGAGGTCCCGAAGACTCTTTTTTAAGGGAAAACTGATGAATGATAACTATTATAGATGTCCTCATGTCCAGTGTCACACCGTGCCAGGGTTCCTAAAGGGCTCATATACCTAGGATAACATGCTTAAAAGTCAACACTAGGTTGAGTGAGAGTCATAGGTTTTAGTGAGTGATGAGTGAATACAAGTTCCACAGGGTTCAGCTTAAACCCGAGGAGTAAAGATTTTTAGGAAGTATTATTGCACTAAGCTCATGAAACCGCATGTTAACAGTCCAGGTCATGGGGGCGGCAGACCCAACCATGAGGGGACAATAAGGATAACTTGCCAACAGGAGGTGTCAAACTCCAATAGATCTATCAACTATACTCGCTTTCACTTGTGTAAAATCCACAAGTGATTATGGCTCATGAATTTTAGTTATGTAATGGTGGCAGACAGCATCACTTGTGCAATAACGATAGAAAAGACTTGTATTCGGTTTAAAGCAAGTATCCCCCTCACAGGTTTTGTAAAGTATTTTAAAAAAGTGTGAGGCTATGAAACTCACCTAGGTCTTAGGTAAGTAGGGTAGGGGTTTAGACAGCTTACTCACGTATCCTGACGGTAGTGTAGGTGTGTGTATGTCAAGTCTTAGTCTAGGTTTTCTTAACTAATCACTCTTAGGATTTCTATATATAACATAACACCGTTCGGGCCATTGTAATCTAGAAGTATAACTCCTCATATGAAGCTCCTACTATTGTATTATGCTGCCATCATAATACTGTTCGGGCCATCATAATTCAGAAGTATATAACTCCTCACACGAAGTTCCCTAGTATTGAGTTATGTTGTTATTAAGTTTTAGTTATAACATGACACCGTTCGGGCCATCATAATTCAGAGGTCATGCATATAATCGTTTGATGAGACTGAGCACTTTAAATCGTAAACCCAGCAAACTCGTCAAAACGAAATATCCACATGATACCCCTCACATAAAGCTCCCTAGTATTGTGTCATGTTCTAACTTGAAAATAGGTTTTTGGTACTTATATAAAAATAGTCCGTTTATATCCCTTAAGTTTATATATTTACATTTTCTACCCTGAACTTAACTATCTTAGAGAAATGACAAAAATGGTCCTTAGAGTATAGTAACTTTTAATATTTACCTATTTACCCTCAAGTTAACTATATTTGCAAAACTAGTCCTTTTAACTATATAACTTGTTTTACTTTTTATCCTAAGGTTTCTAAACTTTGCAAAAAGGGTCCTTATACTTATAACTTCTAAGTAATGTCAAAAACAATCCCTAGACTTTATAGTTTCAGGAATTTACAGTATATACCCCTATGCATGTAAACTTTTGCAAAACTAGTCCTAAATTTGAGTAAACTATATTTTTATAAAACAATTGAGTTTCCTAGCGTATGTTTAGCTTATATTAACTCAAATAAGTCATGTAAACCAGATTATAGCTCAAGAACATGCATATAACCACATAAACATGCAATTCAATTAAACTAGAGTTTCAAAAATGAAAGCATGCAAACAAATGGGTTCTAAGTCCTTGCTAAGGGTTCTAAGGGATCTAAGGTCTCTCCTAAGTGTCTTAAGTCAGTTTTATAGCTAGTATATGCAATGGTAAGGCTTACCTAGATCGGGGAAAACTTAACGAGGCAAACTATGGTTTCTCGGCTCAAAACTTAACTCGACAAGAGTCAAGGGCTTACTACTCGACGTCTTAGGGTCTTAGGGACTTAGTACTTAGAGAAATATGTGAGGTAAAGAAGAGAGGAAGGTGTGAAGAGAATGGAAGAGTGTGGCTCGCTATTTATAGGGTACGAAGGAGTGGTGCCCAAGAAATGAGAGCATGAGGTGGCGAGGAGGGGGGAGGTGATTAGGTAAAGCTATTAGGTGACTAAGGATGCCTAGGAGGGTGACTATGGTGAGCTAAAACTAGCTAGGGGGCGCCCTTAGGCCGGTTATGGCCATGGCAGTTTAACGAAGGAAATAGGTTACAAGGAGGTGATCCACCTCCTTGGTTGCTTGCTAGGGAGGTGCTTAGAGGTGCTTGAGGTTCTTAGAGGTGCTTGAGGTACTTAGAGGTGCTTTAGTAACTAGGTTTTAGGTTTTAGGTATAGTTTTTAACCAAGTTTTGTCTAGAAAGGATTTAGGGTTTTGCCTAGGGTTTGGTGCCTACTTTAGGGTCCTATAAGTGTTTAGTGACTAATACTAAGTCCTAGGAGGCTTATACTAAGTGGTGGTAGCTTATGGTAAAGATTTGGGAAATTTTAGACCTAGTTCTGGAAAGTTATGACCTAGTTTGGGTTTTATGCTTATAGGACTTGTACCTAAGTTCTAGGGAGTTGTACTATGATCTAGAGAGTCTAATATATCCTAAGGTTACTAATGTAAGTCATACCTAAGCTTTAAACACTTTAGAGCATGTATGGATAAGCAATTAGGGTTTCAAAGCTAACCGTAAACACATAGATGCAATTAGGGTTTTCTAACAAGTAGAGTGTACTAGAGTGATAGTTTACTTATTAAAAAGGTGGTTGTAACCTTGACTTGACATACCAGGATGTTTACATCAAGTAAACATAGTAGTGGTTGGCATTGGTGGATATGTGAGCTTGTCTAAGGGTTAGTTAGGTTATAAAGAGATAATAAGGCAAAAATTTGGCTCGGGAAATTCCTATAGGCATTTCTAACCTAGTTTGTGCTTTATAAGGGCCTAGGTTAAGTTAGTAAGGCATTTCTAACCTATAGGGAGTTAGTGGGAATTTTGTGGGTTACTAAAGTCTCCCATCCTAAAAGAAAATCTCGTCCCGAGATTTAGCTAGTGTTAGTGGGTGTAGGTGAGAATAGATGGGGATATTTAGCACGGATTTGATCCTCTCATTCCCAAGTATACTCTGGTCCTCTTTTAGAGTCCCAACGTACCTTGACGATAGGAATCTGGTGATATTTTAGATTTTTGACCTCTCGGTCCATGATTTCGACTGGTTCCTCTATGAAATTGAGCTTATCATCTAACTTAAGCTCTTTCATAGGAATGATGAGTGATTCATCCGATAGACATTTCTTAAGGTTAGAGACGTGAAATGTGTCGTGTATATTTCCTAGTTCTTGCGGTAATTCAAGTCGGTATGCCACTTGTTAGGATCTAAGTTTATCAAACATTTATCAAGTCTCGGTTATTTCAGTATATGTAATAGGTTGCTATTATCTTAAGTTTATTTATGTTTAGAATGAAGTCCATGTAAATCATCCAATGGGCCTAAAAGCCCACGTCTAGACATGATAGGGAAGAAAGGGAATGTTGCCCTAGTCCTCACCTATAAATAGGACTTCATGTACCTCATATTACTTATTGGTTATTTCAATATCTAAAGGAAACTCTTGCACTTTATCTTTCTCATTTGTTATAATCAACCAAACTCTATTTCTCATCTCATTTCTATCAAAACCAATACTTGTGTTTACAATATGGTGACCTAACAAGTGGTATCAATCGCTAGAAGAAGGTGTATTTTTTGTTTTTGTTGTGAACGAACCAAAATATATTGTTTTTACTCGTTATTTTTCAAAAAGTTTGCTACTTTCTTGTTTGTTTCGTGTTTATATCACATCTTTGTCTTCAAACTTGTGCTACAAACCCAAACAATCAACAAAGTCTCAAATTTTTTCAAAAATAAGTATGATTCGAAACTTGTACTTGTTTTCGAAATCTTTGAGATTTTTGAAAAATAGTTCAAGTTTGCAACTTTCTTTAAGATTTCATCATTTTAAGGTTAGTTGTACAAGAATCTTGGATTAAAAACGTGCTTTTGGATTGCTTTTTACAAAAACAAAATCTGCCAAAAAAATTGCTAGTTTTCGAGAACTTTAAACCCCAATCTTTCGAGTACTTTGAATTTTGCTCTAAAGGTGTTTCCGTTGCTTACTCAGTGCTTTTCTCTCTTGTATAAGAAAGAAAACACTTCGACTCGTTGGATATTTTCGAGCTTGTGTAATCTCGAAAATTTTGGTACAACTTTTCGAAAAAGTGAAATCTTTTGAGAAATTTTCAAACTTTTCGAAATCTTTTTCTATTTTTTCGAGAACTTTGTTAATCCTTGTTAATCTTGGAGATTTCGAAAATTTTCTTCAATATTTTCTCGATAACTTGCAACTTTTCGAGAACTTTGATACTTTTTCAAGAACATTGGAAACTTTTGAGAACTTTGAAAATTTTCGAGATCCTATCATAGAACTTTCGAGATCTTTGGACTTTGACTGTTTTTCGAGATATTCAACCTACAAAGTTTCGAGAACACACTTGGGAAAGTTTTTCGAGAATTGGCATAACACTTTTACCTTCTACAAGATCCATTTACACACAAGTCTTTCATCATGTCTCAACTAGCGTACTCAAACTCTCCTTATACTCCACGTCACAGCACCGACCCTCGTCATGTATTACACTTTGGGAATGAAACAAATCCTCCTATGTTGTTACCTGGTAACTACTCTAATTGGAAATGACGATTCTTAAAATGGGTTGATGGTCGTCCACAAGCTGATCTCATACTGAAATCCATTCTTCAAGGACCATATCAAATGAAATTCATTGCTGACTCAACTGGGTTCATTGAACTACAAACTAAAGACACTTTGACTGGTTTTGACCTAGCTCAATATGATGCTGATCAACAAGCTGTTTGGTACATCATACTAGGCCTTCCAAACTCCATCTACTCTAAAATGGACTTTGACGCCAGTGCTCATGCAATGTGGAAACGTCTTGAATTCATGCATCTGTCATACCATGAACTCTGAATGAATCAGCTACTACAGTCATGTCTCCAAAGAAAGTTCCTGAAAAGCATTCTCCCTGCTCCACCTATCACACTTCATAGCTATCTAGAATCGCGCCTGACAAATCTGGTAAAGCTTGAAGATGATACTACTAATGTGGAAATAATATCTGGAAAATCTCATGGAAGTGCATATTATCTGCAAGCATATCTCTCGGCACTTCACAATGAAGCAGGCAACTCTACTCCTGAGATTGGTCACACAGTTACTAACAACGCCTCTTATGCTTCTGTCATGGATGACTCAGATGGAACTGATGCTATGCTACTGATGGCAGACACACAGGAACTCCAAGTAAGTGATTCCAGTCCAATCTATGACACTGATGATCAGTATCAGGTAGATGATTCTAATCCATGCCTGATACATGACATTGGTTCTCCTTCTGCTTCTGTCTCAGACGAGGAACAAGTTGTTCAATCTGATTCTATGTTACCTACTCACGTAACTGATCAAATGTCCATAGTGGTCTTATTTGATGATGATCCAATAAACCCAGGTGTTACATTTGATGAAACAATTACGCCCATTGCACATGATAACAATGATCAAATTGAACAACATGAACCTGTTCCTGATCCAGACGCTGAATGGAGAATGTTACTTATGACTAGCCAAAATCAAAATATCCAGTGTCAAGCACTGAATGCAAAGTTGAGAGACAAGAATGTGGCATTAACACGGGCACTTGAGCATTGTAAATCACAACTCAATCATTTCAAAACTAAAGCAGATCATGAAACATGCTTAGATACTATACTTCAACATAACAACGATTTACAAAAGAAGCTAAGCATGTTAACTGATTCTACTTTATTTCGATACTATAAATCATTCACAAATGAAATTCAATCAATGGAACATGATGTTGTAAAAAATTCTGAAATTACTGTTGCCAACTTTCTTTCCCCTGTTGCGAAAGAAAGAAGGGAAATGTTACAAACACAATTTTCTCTAAGTCTTCAACACTTGCATTCATATGCTCATAAATGGGAACAGGAACTTAACAGGGAAGTCAAAACCATAATGAATGTTTTTCAAGAATCTGAACAAGCAATTTTAAAGCAAAAACGTCGAAATCAATTTTTACAAAAAGAAGCTAATTGACTCTTGGAACATGTTCTCAGTGCTGATATAATTTCTGTGATTATGAATTCTCTTTATGAATCTGGTACTTCTATGCTTGTTGATGATCACTGTGACGATATTGAGTTGTTGTCTAAACAAATTGAGACATTAAAAGATGAAAACATGAATCTTCGACAACACAATGATGATGTGCAAAACAAACTTTCTAATGAGATTTTTCAACTCAACAAAAAGCTTGAATGGTGTCAAAACCAAAGTCTTGATTTCGAACTGAAAATGCAAAGTCTTAACACTTCCACATCCTTTCAAAACGAAAATGAGGAATTAAAAAGTCAAATTTCAAAATATGAAAAGGAAATTGCAGAATTGCAAGAAGTTACAGACTATTGGCAAAAGAGTCGATATAACTATCTCTATTCAAACAGAAAGCTCGAAAGTGAAATTCAAGATAAAAAGCACATTATCATTGAGTTGAAAGAGAAAATAAGTGAACTTGAAAAAGGAAAATCTGTCAACACTATAGTAGTTGCACCAGGATTGTACTCATTAGACATAACCAATGTAGAACAACACACTCACAAGTCTAATATGGATCCTTCCACTTCTACAGGAATAGTTGCCACTCCTAGCGTTAGCAGATCCAAGCGTAAACGTATGAAAAGGAAGAATAGGATTTTGCAACATTGAAGAGAGACACTAGAAGCCTCTGAAGTAGAAGAACACCCTAGGACTTGGAATAATACTCATCTTCCACTAGATTTAGATTCTGATTTGGCAAATTGTAATCCTAATCTTTGTGTAACGAATGATGAACCTTTAAATGCTTTGAATGTTAATGCTTCATGTGTGTTTTGTCGTAATAGTATGTTGTCTGGTGATCATTCTAAGTGTGTCGCAAATTCTCTTTTATCTCGTTTGAAGAAACGTACATCAGGCAGAAAATCTAGGCCCACTAATGCTTCAAAATCTGTGCTAGGACTTATGCCTTGTGTAGTTTCTAAGGATGATGTAGTCACCCCAGTAGTTGCGAACAATAATTCTAGGAACATGCCATCACTTAGCGAATTCACTAAGAAGAAAGCAAAATCTAGTTGGAATTGGCAACGTTGGTTACAAAGAACACATAACTTTAAATGGATTCCTAAAATTGTTAATATGTGTCCTTCTAACCCAATGGAACCCACAACTTCTTTGGGTTCCACCCTTACCATTGTACAATCGTCATCTCTTTTATGTGATGCAGGTGGTGCAAATTGTTCTCTGGATTGTTGATAGCGGATGCTCCCGACACATGACAGGCAATCTCAAACTGTTAAGAAACTTTGTCTCAAAGTTCATTGGTACTGTCAGATTCGGGAATGATCATTTCGCTGAAATTATGGGGTATGGGGACTATGTCAGTGGGAATATCGAAATTAGTCGTGTTTATTATGTTGAAGGCCTCGGTCACAATCTGTTCTCAGTCGGTCAATTTTGTGATGGTGATCTGGAAGTTGCATTCAGGGAGAAAACTTGTTTTGTTCGTGATTTACAAGGAAATGATCTTATGTCAGGTACACGTGGAAACAATCTTTATATAATTTCAATGTCCGACATGACCGCTTCCTCTCCCATTTGTCTACTTTCAAAGGCTGAATCGACAAAATCCTGGTTATGGCACCAACGCATGTCTCATCTCAACTTCAAAACTATGACTGCTCTTGCTCGCCATAAACTAGTTGACGGTCTTCCTAGGTTCAGATATGCAAAAGATCACTTATGTCCCGCTTGTGAACAAGGAAAGAGCAAACGTGCACATCTAAGTTCAAAACCAGAACCAAGTACCGATCATGTTCTTCAACTTCTTCATATGGATTTATGTGGCTCAATGCGAGTACAAACGATCAATGGGAAACGATACATTCTTGTGATAGTCGACGACTTCTCCAAATGGACTTGGGTCTACTTTCTTCGAAGCAAAGATCAAGCTCCATCAATGATAATCACCTTTCTCACAAAAATTCAGGTTCAACTTCGCAACACAGTCAGAATCGTAAGAACGGATAATGGAACTGAATTCAAGAATCAAACTCTTCGAGATTATTTTGAGAAAGTTGGAATTGAACATCAAACATCAATTGCACGGACTCCCGAACAAAATGGAGTGGTCGAAAGACGCAACAGAACGTTAGTAGAAGCCGCACGAACGATGCTCATTAATGCTCAATTACCAGATTATCTTTGGGTAGAAGCCGTCTCAACCGCATGTTACACCCAAAATCGTTGTATGATCAATAAACGTCATAAAGTCACACCATATGAAATTGTTCACAAACGCAAGCCTAACATTCAACACTTTCATGTATTTGGTTCTCTATGCTACCCAAATAATGATCGTGATGATCTTGGTAAACTTAAAGCAAAGGCTGACGTTGGTATCTCATTGGATATTGTGAAAACTCAAAAGGATTTTGAATTTACAACCGTCGTACTAGAGAGATTCAGGAGACTATTCATGCTAATTTCGATGAGCTCACAGATATGGCTTCTGAGCAAAACAGCTTAGGACCCGCAACCAACCGTCTTAACTTTCCAGATTCTTCAGCTGAACCTTTGTCACTAACTCGTAAAGAATTGGAAACATTGTTCTCTCCTTTGTTCGATGATTCATTTGAGACATGTGCTCCAGATGTATCCACTAGTTCCGCTGCTCAACCTGATAACATTCAAGTACCTGATACACCGGTTACTACAACAACAATAGTAACACCCGATGCACCCCCAACTGAATCACCAACAATAGCCGAACAAACCGCTTCCAACACTGACAACCCAACTGAAGATCTGAATCAATCACAAGTACCCGAACCTGCAAATTATGATCCAAATAGGGATGAGCAAAAGAACCAAGGAACCGGAACCGGACCGAGAACCGGACAACCATGAAGAACCGAACCGGAAATAGAACCAATGGTTCCAGTTCCGGTTCTTGATTTTGAGATTTTTCGGTTCTTGGGCCGGTTCGGATCGGTTCCACCGGTTCTCGGTTCCGGAACCAAATATCCAATAATTATAAAAAAATGAAAGTTTTTTACTTCTTATCAAAATATTAATCAAAGCCTATGTATCATAAAAAAACACTGCTAGCCATCAAGCCAAACACTCTAAACCCTAATCTTTAATTCACTTAAACATCCACAAATCAATAATCAATCTAAACTAATAACATTCCAAGATCATTCATCATTATTAAAACAATGGAAGTCGAGAACGCAAATTAATTGGGATGATGTTGAAAATCTTATAAAGACGATGAGATTGTCAAGGATATGAAAGAACAATTAGAGAAACTAACCAGAAGAGACAAAGAGAAACAAACTGTGGAACTCTAAACGGTCTTAGTTATTTTAATGGACAAAGTTTTAAGTTATTTTATTTTGTTTTCCGGACTGTTATGCATTATTGTTTTGTTAAAAATATGAACAAGTGAAAGTAACTATAGAATGATTGATTATTTGAGTTTATAGTTTAGTTGTTAATCGTTATTTGCTTAAATGTAATTGGTTGCAAGTTATTAAAAGTTTAATTTATTGTGTTTTTTATTAGCTTAATAGAAAAGCAGTTCCTATACGGATAGACCCAAAAGAACCGGAACCGGAACCAGAACCGGAACCAAAAACTATATTCGGTTCGGTTCTCGGCTCCCACTTTTCAGAAAAATCGGTTCTCGGATCCACTGGTTCCGGTTCCAGTTCCAACCGGTTCCAGAACCATGCTCATCCCTAGATCCAAATGCGTTCTTCAATCCGTTTGCTCTGACTCCGAACCTTTCAGATATTGCTGAGTCGTCAACACGCAACTTGGAGCCAACTAATATGCAGCAATTTAATAACCCTCACCCTTCAACATATCATTGGACTCGTGACCATCCAATCGTTAATATCATTGGTCATCCAACAGCTCCGGTTATGACTAGACAGAAACTTCAATCCGATGCCGAACATTGTATTTATGCTCTAACCGTTTGTCATGAAGAACCTAAAAACATCAAGCATGCTCTCACACTTGAAAACGGGATTGAGTAAATGCAAGAGGAACTCAACCAATTCAAACGTCTTGAAGTTTGGGAATTAGTTGAACGACTGGATGGAGTTTATGTCATTGGGCTAAAATGGATTTGGAAAAACAAGTTGGACGCAGAAGGCAACGTTATTCGTAACAAATCACGTTTGGTAGCTAAAGGATATACTCAGGAGGAAGGAATTGACTTTGAGGAATCTTTCGCACCAGTGCCTAGACTTGAAGCTGTTCGAATATTTTTGGCATACGCTGCTCACAAAAACATGGTCGTTTATCAAATGGATGTGAAAACTGCATTTCTGAAGGGTCAATTACGTGAGGAGGTATACGTTAGTCAGCCAGAGGGATTTGTCGACCCAGAGCACCTGAATCATGTTTACCAACTTAAGATGGCTCTCTATGGTCTCAAACAAGCCCCCAGGGCGTGGCATGATAAACTTACTGCTTTCTTGCTTGCTAATTCTTTCACTAAAGGTTTACTAGATCCAACTTTGTTTATCCAAAAACACGGGGAAGATGTTTTAATTGTGCAAATATATGTCGATGACATTATTTTTGGCTATACTAATAAAAAGTACTCAAACGCTTTTGCTAGATTAATTAAACAAAATTTTGAAATGTCAATGATGGGTGAACTTACGTTCTTCTTAGGACTACAAGTTCATCAGTCACCCCGTGGAATTTTCCTAAATCAGTCCAAATACGCTCTTGAGATAATTAAGAAACATGGAATGACCAGTTGTGATACTTACAATACTCCTATGGCCAACACAACTAAGTTAGATGCGGATCCAAATGGGAAACCAGTTGACCCTACAAAATACCGAAGTATTATTGGGTCACTCATGTACCTAACCGCTAGTAGACCGGATATTGTATTTGCTGTATTTATGTGCTCTCGCTATCAGGCCAGTCCTACTGAGCGTCACCTCAATGAGGCTAAGAGAATCCTTCGATACGTAAAGGGAACCATTTACTTGGGGATCTGGTATCCGAAGGATTCCGGTTTCGAACTAATAGCTTTTTCAGACGCTGATCATGCAGGGTGTATGGATACACGCAAAAGTACTTCTGGTGGATTGCAGTTTCTTGGAGATTAACTCGTGTCTTGGCAATCAAAGAAGCAGGATTGCACTTCCCTCTCGTCAACAGAAGCTGAATATGTTGCCATGTCTGCTTGTTGTGCACAAGTCATTTGGATGCGTACACAGCTAATGGACTACGGTTACTTATTCAACACCATTCCGATGTACTGTGACTCAAAAAGTGCGATAGCAATTTCCTGCAACACGGTTCTGCATTCAAAGTCTAAGCACATTGATCTCCATTATCACTTCATCAAGGAGCATGTTGAAAAGGGTACAATAGAGTTATATTTTGTGGGTACTGAATACCAACTGGCAGACTTGTTCACAAAACCATTACCACCGGGAAGGTTTACTGAGCTAGTCCACCGGATTGGTATGTGGTGTTTGACTCCAGATGATCTAAACTCTTTTCTAGAAAAAAAATAACTGAGTCAAATACCAAAACTATTTTTGTACATATCTATCTAAAACAAAAAGACAAAATTAAAAAATCTTCAAAAAAATACCAAAAAGATTTTACATTTTTTAAGTTTAAATTTTCTCTTGTTTTTCAAATACAAGTACACTACCTTCATCAACACTTCGGTTCTTCAAAAATTCACAATTTTCATACCAAGTGTTGAGGGGGAGAAAATGTTCTTCAAAATTCAAAAATATTGTTCAAACATGTGTACTTGCATATTTCAAAAAGTTATGATGTTATCTTGTAATAATGGTGGAACGTCACAGGTTATCCCTCGTATCATTTTCTTACTTTTCTCATTTCCTTTTTTAGCCTAGTATGTCTTTGCCATTAAAGGTCGTTGCATTAAACCGTTAAATATTAATGATTTGGACTTTTAAATGGTAATTACGTAGTCCAGGGACTAATGTTGCCAAAATCTCAAAGATTTTTTCATAACATAACCAAAACAAACACCCCCCGTTTTTCATAATATCCAAAAATCAAAAAAACAAACACACCACTTTATATCAAACGGCTCTAATTCAATTTGCAAATCCGTGTTCTAAATCTTCAAACCGTAAGTTGCTTCATAATCTTTGGCCTATTTTAACAAGAGGTTTTCAATGAATTATCTTTTCTATGGCTAGATTTCTCGCAATTTCTGTTTCTAGATCTAGGGTTACATAAATTTTGAATGTTTGTGATTTATGTGTTTTGTAGTTATGTAATCATAGGGCTTTTGTTCTTATATGGCTTCTAAACATGCCTGAAACGTTTAATCACTACAACAAACACGTTTGAATGGATTTCGAAAGTTAGGGTTTACGTATGAATTGGGTTTAGTGTTTAAGAGTTGTTTTGTTTAATTCTATGGTGGGATATGTTTGTTAGTAAGTTTGTAACATGTTTATGATCGTTAATCGCTCTAATTATCTCATACGAAGGAATTCGAAAGTTAGGGTTTATGTTTGATTTTGGGCGTTTTCATATTTGTGTTCTAGAGTCTAATTAATAGGTCTAATTGTGTTCTTATAAGTGTTAATTGACGTATTTCATAAGTTTTACAACATGGATGCTCGTAAATTATGTCCTAGACAATTTAGGGTGATATATTGTTTTCGAGATCTTTTGTATGTGCCTTGATGTGGTTCTAACTGTTGATTTCATAATCTATTCATCAGGTATCATTCAAGGAATCAATCTTTTCTAAGAAAACCTAGGTCTTCAAAGATTTCGAAAATTCTTGTATAAGAATTTTTCTAGAAAAATTTTATCGAGATCTTTTCTTGATAATTTTATCGAGATCTCTCGATAATTTTTCGAGATCTCTCATTAACAATTGTTATCGAGAACTCTTTGAAAATTATCGAGATCTCTCAACAAAATTATCGAGATCCCAAGATTTTCGAGATCATAATGTTTCGAGATCTTTCAAAATTTTCGAGAACATATGAGACTGTGTTATCGAGAACCTTTGCTTAGAGTTATCGAGAACATTTGTTCATCAAGTTTTTGAGATCTTTCTTACAGAAATTATCGAGATCATACTTGTACAAAAGTTATCGAGAACTTCCTAAGTAATAGTTATCGAGAACATTGATTGTCATATTTTCGAGATCATACTTAACATATTTTTGAGAATTCACATGTATTGTAACTTTTCGAAAACATGTATTTTGAATAAATCCTCATGAATGTGTGTGATGTTTGTGTTGTAATAAGGTTTATTAACTTGTGGTTGTGTAGTATTGATGCACATGTATTTATTAGACGTTTGTGCTTTAAATGACTCACTACTAGTATACATGTTAATTGCTAATACTGTCACTTATCACATATTAATTAACTGGACCATAAATGCAACATATAACTTTTACGTCTTTGCATATCAAACATGAACAAGGGCTAATGACTAACGAATTTGGATGTTTGATTTCATGACATTACATTTATAGAACACAATGGCTGAACACAATGAATCTGTTCCAGAAGAAACTCTACCACTACTCACACTTGGTGAAGTTGTCCCTGCAAACTACAACGTAATCATAGACCAAAATAATCCACGTATTGACTTCAACAGACTTAGCATTCCCGAAGATACGTGTAAGATTGTTAAGGACATACTACTAGCTCATCCTTGCAAACCAATGCTCACTAAGTCTACATCAGTACCAATCTTCTACATTCATCAATTCTGGTACACTGCTCGGGCTAACTTGGACGATGAATCTTTCACTATCAAGCTGGATCGTCAGGAATACACCATAGACCTTGATGTTCTTCAAACCATTCTCATGTTACCTACACCTAAAGAGTTTCATCCCATGCTAACCTAACTTGAAATCCTAGTTATCTCATTGATCTAGGATACGATGTTCAAGATGAACTACCTCTCATCCGTCTGTCAAGATTCAACGTTAAATATCTACCTCAACCATGGAGAACGTTCTACATGTTGATTGTTAGATCTATTGCCGGCAGGAAGAGTGGTCACGAACATCCACGATTGGAGCACCTGCAAGTATTTTGGGGAATGATGAGCATGAAACCGATCAACTTCGCAAGTTCCATAATGAGCGACATGACCCATCACATTCAAACCGATCATGAAGGAGCGTGATTCCGTTCGTCAGGTTTACAAAGATGCTCATCGAACACTTCTGTGCGAAAACACCTGACTACATCAAGAGAATGCATGATCCCACAGAACTCAAAGCCATCTACAACCAAGACTACAGGATCTCCTTCGTGAAAACCATCAAGTTTGTTACAAGGACGAAAGGAATGAGAATTCCGGACTACTTTCTGGATGAAGAGATCAGAAAGACTCAAAACTTCAAGATCTATGATAAGGCCTTCCAAGCTGGGAGAGTCGGATACACCGGTGTAGAAGAAGAAGAACCAGCTTCTATAGTTCAAACCCGTAGCAGAAGAGGTGGAAAGACGGGAAGNGAATGAGAATTCCGGACTACTTTCTGGATGAAGAGATCAGAAAGACTCAAAACTTCAAGATCTATGATAAGGCCTTCCAAGCTGGGAGAGTCGGATACACCGGTGTAGAAGAAGAAGAACCAGCTTCTATAGTTCAAACCCGTAGCAGAAGAGGTGGAAAGACGGGAAGCACAAGCAGTACCACAACCTTACAACAATCCAAGTCTACACCAAAACCACCCACCAGACAAAGAAGGAAAGTCACACCAAAGAAAATCATTCAAGATGAACCACCATCTTTATCTTCGGAAACCGAATCTGAGTTCGGGTCTGAGTCAGATGATGAGGAAGAGTTCGAACGAAGAACTAAAGCAGGTGATGATGAAGAAGAGTTTCCTGGACTGGAACTGGCAAAACAAATAAGCAAGGAAACTCTTCACAAGGAACAAAAGAAAGGTACATGGATCACCATCAATGAACCAGTGGTGATTTTCATGATGAAGAAGAAGTAAATGAACCAGTTGATGAACCACTAGTCGACAAACACAAACTGAAAAGCATTATTGTCGATCCTAGAGCAGAAGAGAAGCAGCATTTGAAAGAACTAAGAGAAGCTGCACTCCTCAATCTCCAACATCCACAGCCTCATCAACGACTGCTCAACCTAGAGGCACAAGAGGGTGGGTCAAGCAGCACGTTAGCTCCTCCTGCCATAACACTGACTCAGATTGAATCAGAACAACAAGATCCAGAAGGGAATGTCATAATGAAGGAAGCCACAAAAGAAGATGTTGCAGACTTACAACTGGAGAATGAGCCTTCTGAGTTCATCACACCTGAGTTCCTTGATCAGGTTCAAAGGGAAGAAGAACTGAAAAAGAAATCAAGTGAGGAGTCTGAAATATTGGTTAGTGATGTACAAGACGAAGAATTCTTTGACACCGATCGACTCATCAACACACCACCTCATTCATCTTCAAAGGATCCTCCAATTCCTAAAGGTACACCTCCAAGGGATCCTTCTCCTCCTCCATCCGAACCTGACCATGAATCATCTTCATCATCATCACATCATTCATCTCCACCACCAACAAAGAAAACATCAAAAGGCAAATCGATCAAGAAGAAGAAGGGAAGCAAATCATCCTTGACAGCATCGCAAAGGATCAGACAAGCTGTTGCTATGGCAAGGCAAAAGAAGAAGGAGACACAACCTCAAGCTGGAGACCTTAAAGACCAAGTTCAAAAGCTCTCAAAACAGGTCAAAACTTTGACTACTCAAGTCAAGGATCTCCAAGACTCTACGGGATTGGTTGAAAAGCTACTTCAAGCAGATATGAGCAGGATGATAAAGGAATACACTGCCAAATACCTTACCGATAATCTTGCTGCAATTGCTCAACCAGCAGTGTCAGAACTTCTTGAGCCAATTCGTTCAGAGTTGAATACCAGGATCAAGCATAGTATCGAACGCATGCTTCAGTCTACACCTTTCTACCTCCGCACCGACAGGTCTCCTCCAGCACCAACTGAACTTTCAACCGAACAACTACAAGCCCTGTTAGCTGCTAAACTCAGAAATAAGGAAGACAAGACTCCTGAAGAATCAACAATGTTTGAGGCACTCCAAACAATTGCCTCGAAAGAATCATGCAAGGAAGCTGCTGGGAAACACAAAAGACCTAGGAAGGATGATGATCCTGACTCTGATCCCAAAAGCAAGAAGTCAAAGACATCTAAAGGACCATCATCTTCTCAACAACCACATAAGACTTCCAAGGCTCCACCTACCAAGCAACATGCACCAGCATCTGGCTCCGGTCCAACTCAGTCAGAAGAACCATTCATGCTTCACCCAACTGACACTCAGGAAGAATCCGTATCACCTACTCCCGAATCACAAATTCCTGAATTTCAAGTTGGTCCATCATCTACAACAAAAACCAAGGAGAAAAAGAAGTCTACAAAGTCAAAGAAAAGAAGAAGAAGTCTACTTCATTCTCATGGTTAGATGTGGAAGAAGCTCCCAAATCTGATTGGTTGACTGAGATGATCAAAGCACAACCACCACTTGAAGCCGAAGAACCACTGTCTGGAAATATATTGCAGATGACTCAAAGTATCATGACGGTACTTCAAGTTGAAAGGTTGACCAAAGCTGAACTGAAAAGGATCAACCGTGAAGCTATGGACTTTCTGAAGAAGAGATCAGGGAATAAAGTTAAACTCGAATACCACATGGAGAACATTGCCTGCGCACTATCTGGCACGTTCGACTGGCTCAACCCCGAATCCAACATCGACACGGAGAAGAAAGACAAGACTCCCTACTTCACTGACTGGACAAAACCATTGCGTCTTCTAGGCTTTCCTGAGAAACCTAAGATTCCGTACCGACACTTCTTCAACAACGATCTCAGATACCTTCAACACGCTCACGAGACTTCCAAGGAATGATATGCATCTTCACTGACGATTTCCGTTCCAGCAGCCAGATACGAATTACCTGACATTGAAAAGACTGCACCAATTTTCAGCAAATCAGTTGTCACCTACAACAAGGAAGCTCTTCTCGGTATTCAACACTGGCCTGAGAAACGAAAACTCGGCTACACCTACAGACTACATCTTAAGTCAAGTGAAAATGTGAAGCAACCGCTTCGTATCGTTGCAATCATGGAAATCTTTGAAGACAGAAGATTCAACTACACTTTCATGAAAGAAATCATCGTCAAGAGACTGGATGAGAAGCGATACACGNGATACGAATTACCTGACATTGAAAAGACTGCACCAATTTTCAGCAAATCAGTTGTCACCTACAACAAGGAAGCTCTTCTCGGTATTCAACACTGGCCTGAGAAACGAAAACTCGGCTACACCTACAGACTACATCTTAAGTCAAGTGAAAATGTGAAGCAACCGCTTCGTATCGTTGCAATCATGGAAATCTTTGAAGACAGAAGATTCAACTACACTTTCATGAAAGAAATCATCGTCAAGAGACTGGATGAGAAGCGATACACGTTTTGTGAAGCAGACTTCCCAGATCTGAACCTGAATGACATCGAAGACATGTATTTGCTAAAGGTTCAAGGAAAGATGCTCAACTTTGAAAAAGAAACACAATACAACTTCATCGCGTCTCTACTACTCTACATCAGACGGGTAATAGTTCAAGAAAGAGTGGAAGATCTTCAGCTAGGCGTGGAAAGTTATCAGAACAACCTGAACCTCACCAAACCACAACTCATGTTCACTGGAATTCAAGGGCTATCATAGTACCTCTCGTGCAACAACCAACATTTGGAATCACCTACCTCAACAAGAAGAATCAACTTCGTCTTATGAGGTTCGATGAAATTCTGAAGTTTTGTGATGAGACACTTCAAAGAGTTCGTGACAGGTTGGCAGAAAGATTGGAGGATGAGAAGAAGAGGTTAAAAGAGGGTCAAGAAACTAGGTGGAAAGCTAATGGACGCAGAATGATTCGCAACTTTGTCCATACCATTGAAGAAAGGCTGTACCGTCGTCAACAGATCAGAAGGTTGGAAAGCTACATCGGTGTTCGACCTTCATTTCCGGTCTTGACATTCAGACGACCTGATCCACAGTTCACAGACTTTGATGCATAGCCGAATGATGAACTTCAGCTCCCATTCTTCCGGTACCAATATTTCAATATTTTCATTTATATTGATTGATTTGTAATTGCTACGGCTTATGCACACATAACAGTGTACAACCCGAACTTTGTATTTAAAGGACCCTGTGGTACGCAGAAGTGCTACAATCCTAATATAAGGAGCGAAGCTTCTTACTTTTGAGTAGAATTAACAAACTTTTCATGATTTTTACAATTCTGCCCAAAAGACAAGTATTTAACCTCAATGAGTTGTCACTTGTTGAGGAGGAGTACTTGATTTCAAACATCGTTCTAAAATCCTAAAGTCTTGATTGATTTCTCCCCATAAGACTCAAAAAGGCATATTTTAATCAAAACGTTTACAAAAACAACATTTGATATGCTATTTTTGAGGGGGAGAAGATGAAAAGTGATTAAAATATGATGTCAAAAGTTTTATCTTGTGCGAGCTCTACTCAGAATTGACCCACGAATTGACGAAACAACAAATGTTAGTATTCGAAAGAATTTATCCGAGTAGAAAGTACCGTTTCTAGAAACTCTTTTTAGACGTTTACTTTGACGGGTCTAACTTCCTTATAGGAATGTTAACAACTTCAAGTTAGTTATTAGGGCTAGTTATAACCTAAAAACTGATAATGCATCCCTTTAACTAAGCAACGTAAACGTGTCCCTCGGGTACATGTCTATTAAGAGTGGATCAATTCAAAAAGTGCCAACTCTTCCCGCATATGCAAATTTCTGAAAACATTCATAAGCATATGTGGAGGGGGAGTCCTTCATAAGAAATCTCAAACCTCAAAGTGTTAAAAAAAGATTTTGTACTCAGAAACACTTTGAGAGATTTTCAAAGATTTGGTTCAAAGCCATCAATAGGATAGTCATGGAGTTACAAGGTGACTAAGGATAGGAATAACCGTCCTATGATCCGCCTGAACCGGAGGGATCTACCCAAGGACATCACCAATAGTTAGAAATTAGAAGTCCTTAGGTATGATATGACAAAAGGAGAAAAGAATGAAAGGAGAAAGAAGGGGTTGAAGAATTAAAAAGAAAATGAAAGAAAAGGGAGAAAAGAAATAGCCCTCCATTTATTCAAACTTAGGGCAGACATCAATTCATATGCTACTGGTAGTTGCTAAGGAGACACCGGTATTGAAGATAAAGACGTCATGGACCCAGTGACGCAATGCACCTAAACCTTCTTAGCCACTTAGGCATCTCTCAAAAGATGTTTGTTTCATTCTCACGGGGAACCAGTGTAATCTATCGATCGTCTATTAGAGATGGTTGATATTGAAACAGGAGGCCCTCTGCTCCATGCCTCCGCATAGGAAACCAAATGTGCACTTATCGAGTCTAGAGCCACGAGATAACATAAAAGATCTCTTAGGAACACATAATACTTCTACACTAAGTGTCTTTCATCATTGGACACTAAGTGTAAATTATCGAGTCCTTCGCAGATCTTAGCAATCTGCCTTGAACGTTTATGAGGGATTTACTTATGTATTTCTTGAATGATTGAACGGAAATCCTGCCAGGGTCAACATCAAACAACCCTGACAGCAGGTCACTTCGGTGATTCCTTGTGGATTACGCTTAGTGTTTACGATGGTCCCAAACGGTCTACAGTCGTGGGGTGATCTCCAGCGACTCACCTAATCGTGGGTGTACTTATGTATGTCTGTGTAAGCCCTCTAGGGGGTATCCGATTAGGAACGGCCTTGGTAAGGATTAGAAGAAGTCTTCACACTATGCTGTCGACAAATTCTAATTCCGAACCTGTAAGTACCGGATGTTTTATTGCTAACTGTTTTAATGCAGGTACAACCACGATCTTGAACACCAACTTCCACATGCTCATACTTGCATCTCCACTATTATGAAAGCTCCCATGAAAGATCGAAGCAACGTATAAGTCAAAGAAAGATTCTGTGCCTAACAAAAGAATCTACAAAGTGAAAAGACAACGATCTAAAACAAAGCAACGTTCAAAAAAGGATTCTACGTCAACACTAAGAATCTTCATCAATGAAAAGAGAGCTACACGCATATGAAAGTTTCAAACATCAAAGATGTATGAGCATGGTGGAAAGGCGCAGATCCACTGGAGTCTAAGAGAGTGACGAATGGCAGATTACTACATCACTTGATCACTATCACATCTTCAAAGATAAAGAACAAAAAACGATGAATCACTTCTAGTAACAAAATTTTGAAGACGTCCAAAAGCTATGAAAGTCTACAATTAAAGATAAAGACAATGACGTCAACCAACCTCAAATGACCGTGACGAACATCACTCCTTAATAACCGATCCTTAGGGGGAGATTGTTAGGATGTAAGTTTATCAACATTTATCAAGTCTCGGTTATTTCAGTACATGTAATAGGTTGCTACTACATTAAGTTTACTTAAGTTAAGAATGAAGTCCATGTAAACATCCATTGGGCCTTAAAGCCCACGATTTAGACAAAGTAGGGAGGAAGGGAATGTTGCCCTAGTCCTCACCTATAAATAGGACATCATGTATTACATTTCACTTGTTGGTTATTTCATTATCTTATGAAAACTCTTGCACTTTACCTTTCATATTGATCTAATCAACCAAACTCTATTTCTCATCTTATTTCTATAATAATCATTACTTGTGTTTACAATATGGTGACCTAACAGTTCTCTTCCTTAAGCGCTTCTGCTTGGGCTTCAAGGATTTGTGATGGTAGGGGTGATCTAATCGTCATTCCCAAAGATCTGACTTTAAGAGGTTTGATTCGTTCCTTTCTACTCAAAGCATCTGCTACAACATTTGCTTTTCCAGGGTGGTAACGAATTTCAAAATTGTAATCGCTTAGCAAATATAACCAACGACGTTGTCTCATGTTCAATTCCTTTTGATCTAAAATATGCTGGAGACTTTTGTGATCGGTGAAAACCATACATTTAGTACCATACAGGTAGTGTCTCCATAACTTGAGAGCGAATACTACCGCTCCTAGTTCTAGATCATGGGTGGTATAGTTTTCCTCATGAGGTTTAAGTTGTCGGCAAGCATAAGCTATTACCTTAAATCTCTGCATCAACATGGCTCCCAATCCTTGGATTGACGCGTCGCAATACACTACGATGTCCTTACTTCCTTCGGGTAATGCTAGTATTGAGGCTTCGTAGAGCTTCTTCTTCAATAATTGGAATGCTGATTCTTGCTCTTCTCCCCAATCGAACTTCTTCTTCTTCTGGGTTAATTCGGTCAACGGCTTAGCAATCCTAGAGAATCCTTCAATGAATCTTTGGTAATATCTGGCAAGACCTAAAAATTGACGTATCTCGGTAGGGCTAGTGGGAGACGTCCAATTTTTAATAGCTTCGATCTTAGCGGGATCCACGTGAATACATTTACTATCAATCACGTGCCCAAGAGATTGTACTTTCTCTATCCAAAATTCACACTTGGAGAATTTGGCATACAATTTCTCCTCTTTGAGCAGTTCTAGTATGGTTCTCAGGTGTTCGACGTGCTCTTCTTTACCTCGGGAGTAAATAAGAATATCATCTATGAACACAATCACAAACTTGTCCAAGTAGGGTTTGCACACTCGGTTCATTAAGTCCATAAATACAGCGGGTGCATTTGTTAGACCAAATGGCATTACTTGAAACTCGTAGTGACCATATCTTGTTCTAAAAGCTGTCTTAGGGATATCCTCTTCCCTAACTCTCAGTTGATGATATCCTGACCTTAAATCAATTTTCGAGTAGACACTCGAACCTTGCAGTTGATCAAACAGGTCGTCTATCCTCGGTAATGGATATCGATTCTTCACTGTAAGTTTGTTCAACTTACTGTAGTCGAGACACATCCGGAAAGTTTCATCCTTCTTCTTTACAAACAACACTGGTGCTCCCCGCGGTGACGAACTTGGGAAAATAAATCCTTTATCTGACAATTCCTGCAATTGTTCAGATAACTCCTTCATTTCAGACGGGGCTAACCTATAAGGCGCTCGTGCTACCTGTGCTGCTCCTGGCACCAAGTCAATCTGAAATTCCACTTGACGTGCTGGTGGCAAACGAGGCAAATCATCAGGGAAAACTTTAGGAAAGTCCTTGACTACTGGCACATCTTCGAGTCGTTTTTCCTCTGACTTCTTCTGCGTGACTTGAGCCAAGAAGGCTTGACATCCTCGCTCGATGTACTTCACGACTTTAATGTAAGAGATGATACTTAGATGGGTTTTACTTCGTTCGCCGCGAACTATCAGGGTTTCATATTTGAGGGGGATATGGACGACCTTTTCGTCACATATGATTCTAGCGCGGTCTTGGATAACCAATCCATTCCGATGACGACGTCAAAACTACCAAGTCTAATTGGCATAAGGTCTATAGCGAAGGGTTCGTTAAGTAGGTGTGGGGTATAACCTTGGATAATGGTGTTAGTGCTTACTAGCTCTCCATCGGCTAGTTCTATTTCGTAGGTGGTATGTAGTTTGGTAGGGGGAATATTAAGTAGAGGTGCGAAAGAAATAGATACGAAACTTTGGTCGGCTCCAGAATCAAATAAAACTTTAACAAAGCGATTGTTTAGAAGGAACGTACCCGTGACTATGTTCGGGTCCTGCTGGGCATTCCCATCCATCACGTATACTCTAGCACGTGCGTTGTTGTTCTTGTCGGTACACTGACTCTTGTAGTGTCCCTTCTTTCCACAAGCACGACATATCACAGACACCAGTTGCAAGTTAGCTCCTGTAGCTTTGCAGTCCTGAATCTGATGTCCAGTCTGTTGGCATCTTTTACATTTAGCGAAACACTGTCCATGATGGTGTAGCTTGCACTGGTTGCAATAAGGTGCGTTACCAGCATATCCTGGGGTCTTAGCTGGTGCTGCGATGTAAGCTCTAACAGTTTCCTGTCGGCGATTCTGCTGGTTATGGTGATTGTTTCTTCCCTGATGGTAGTCACGGTTATTGTTGCGGTTTCCATTGCGGTTGCTGTTGTCGGTTGTCCTACGATCATCAAACTTCCTTTTGTGATCGTTGTTTCCCTGAGCAGAGTTACGCTTAATCTCCCTGTCTAGCAATCTTTGGGCAATAGACATTGCTTCTTCCAAGGATTGTGGTTTAGACGAGGTGACGTTTCCCTCAATGCTCCTTGGTAGTCCTTCGATATATTTCTCCAGTAATTTCTCCAAATCTGACACCTTAGAAGGACATAGTAAGGCAAGTTCCTGAAATCTCCTATCATAAGCCTTAAGGTCATTCCCTTTCACGACCAAAAGGTGAAACTCGTCTTCTAGTTTCTTAATCTCTCCTCCTGGGCAATACTTCTTCAACAACTTTTCCTTGAAATCAGTCCAGGTGATTTGATAGGCTTCTTCTATGCCCATCTTCTGAGCAGTCGCGTTCCACCATGATAAAGCATCTTCCAACGAGGTTCCCGTAGCAAACGAGACTTTGTTCTCAGCGGCACAACCGCTTCTAACAAACACAATCTCGGTTCTCTCAAACCAACGAGCAAGTTCCGTTGCTCCTTTAGTTCCTTTAAAGTAAGTGGGCTTACAAGCCATGAAGTCCTTGTAGCTACATTTGCGAGTTGTGGGAGTCTCGCTTTCTGCAGTAGGTCGAACTTCACTACTTGATCTTGCATGCTGCAGCGACTCCGTCAGCAATCAGCTTCCTGATAGCAGCTTGAGTCAAGGCGGGAGCAGGGGTGGCGGCAGGTGCAGTCTTCCTAGGAGCCATAGTTCTATAAAATCGTAAGTGCATAAGTTAAACTTCGAACATCGATCTCGTCACAACCAAAAGAAATAACATAACCAAGTCCATAATAGTCGAGATCATCACCAAATGTATTACAATCACACCATGAATACATACATCAGAATAATCCATATCATTCATAAATAATCATCATGAAATGTAACAACACACATGGGATTTATAATGAATCTCAATATGGTGGTTCACAAGAGTACAACATAAGATCAAACAGCTAAAGCAACATAGATTAATATCAATACAATACAATCATAACCAACACAAGGTTTAAATAATTGTTACATTGTTCCAAAAAAAAACAATACAATACAGAATTATTAATGCCACGCAGGGCAAGTTAAGATGTCTATGCATGCAGTGATACGTCATAAGTCTATGATGCTCCAGATGCGCCTCCTAATCTATGCTCTAACCCTCGAATAATCCTGATCATCTCAAGCATCTCCACATCCCTGGATCTCTCTCTGGACTGAACCTCCTCGAGCGTAACACTGAGTGTATGTATGGTGGCACTGGCTTCTGCTAACTCCTGAGTCTGATGCTCTAACATCTGTTGTGTCATCGTGGCAATATCTCTCAGCTCATGTATCTCCTGACTCTGAGCATCAAGTCTGTGGCCGAACTCAGTGACAGTATCCANCCTGGATCTCTCTCTGGACTGAACCTCCTCGAGCGTAACACTGAGTGTATGTATGGTGGCACTGGCTTCTGCTAACTCCTGAGTCTGATGCTCTAACATCTGTTGTGTCATCGTGGCAATATCTCTCAGCTCATGTATCTCCTGACTCTGAGCATCAAGTCTGTGGCCGAACTCAGTGACAGTATCCACAGCCTCCTCAATCTCAGTACCCATCAGCTGAAACACCTGCTCTAGAGCTACCCTGTGTACCACGAGGTTTGTGACCTCCTCCTCAATGTTCTCGACTCGCTCGAGAGAAATCTCCTCTATGGCACTCACAATCTCATCAATACGATCCTCATGCCTAACCAACCTAACAGCTAACAGTGAGATAGTGTGGTGCATCAACTCTCCAGTGACCGGAAGTACAGCTGTGGAACTCTTTCCAAGCTCCTCAGCTCTCGGGGATCCCTCTACAAATCTCCAAAGACGGATGGCCTCTAACAGAAATGACCATCTCCGAGCATCAACCCTCCTGTGGGTACTAGGGGATGGAATGGTCTCAGTTGTAGTAGGTGGAGGTGAAGTAATAGGAGACGAAGTGGGGGAAGGAATCGGTACAATGGTAGTCTGTGAGTAGAAAATAGTAGGTGCTGGCATGGGTGGTAGAACCTCTGGTGTAGTGAAAGTAGGTAACATATAAGGATGTGGCTCGGGTAGTGGTGATGGTGGTGAAGGTAAAGGTGATAGTAACGAAGATGGTGAAGATACAGGGGATGGTATAGAGGATAGTATGGGTGAAGATACAGGTGATGGAGCTGATGGTGGTGGTGGTACAAAAGAAGGTGATCGACGGACTCGTTTCCGAGCCGTGCAACGGAGAGTAAAACCATCTGGGCGATACTTGAAATTTTCCATGAATGGCTTAGGCTCGAAAGGCTCAAGAACTCTGACACGCTTGCGCCGGCAAACCGGTGCAGGCGAGGGTGGTGGTGGAGTGGATAAGGCAGTGTCAAAAGAGTCCGAGTCGGATGACTCGTCATCAGCATCTGATCCAGAGTGGTGGTTAGGAGGTGGTGTAGGACAATCATCTGCAGCCAAGAACTGCTGTGATTGAAGGTACTGATCATAAAGATACTGGTCATGTGTCATGGGTCCAATGAGGGGACGGAAAAGTGGTCCATCAGCAAACGAGTCAACAGGTGTCGAGGCGTCATCACCCTCCTCGAAGGGCTCGGTCTCTCCAGAGGTGTTCCCGGATGGGATGGCAGAGGGAATAGGGGAAACAAGTAAAGTAGAATCAGATAAAATGACGGTAGGGATACGGGATGATGCCGAGGGCGCGTCATCACTGTCAGACAGTATGATGATAGGGGGTGACATGGTACTGTAATATCCCAATAATAGTAATATAAGTCATTTAGTCTACATAATGCTACACATGCAATAGTTATGATGCTGAAATAAAGTTTAGTGTAATGTATCGTTCGTCAAAGCAAACCTTAAAGCATGATGTCGACAAGCGCTGACACAGAGGGCATAAAGTAGTATGGTGTAAAATAGTTTGTTTCAAAATCGTATGGTTATAGTCCAAATTTTTTAAAATTTCTTTGGTTCACTATAACCTTGGCTCTGGTACCAATCTGTAAAACCCCGAAAATTTTGGAACACAGCGGAAGACTTATTCGGGGTAATTACGTATCAATCATAGTCAAACTTATAGTACTTAATTCAAAAGATAGGTTTTTATATCATTCAATGAAAACTCAATATTCAGAGTACAAAACATTTTTCCATGAAGTAGAAATACTTCAAAAGTAGTGATGAATTTGAAAAGAATGATAAGTTTAT
>LBNU01023603.1:178551-220252 GCA_014162995.1 Artemisia annua
TTCATCCATAGTATATTTGCACAACAGGAAGCTGCAGCTACATATTCTGCTTCAGCTGAAGACATAGCTACTGACTGTTGTTTCTTTGTACTCCAACATACCAGTTTTCCTCCAAGGAATTGGCAGGATCCTGAGGTACTTTTCCTATCCATGTTACAGCCTACATAGTCTAAATCAGTGTAACCTTTGAGGTCAAATCCAGAGCACTTAGGATAATACAAACCAAGGTTTGAAGTTCCTTTAAGGTATCTCAGGATTCTTTTCACAGCAGTGAGATGTGATTCTTTTGGGTCAGACTGATATCTTGCACATAAGCATACTGGAAACTGAATGTCAGGCCTTGTAGCTAGGAGATACATCAGTGAGCCTATCATTCCTCTAAACATGGTCTGATTCACTGATTTACCAGTGAGATCAGGACCAAGATTGTTTGGAGGGACCATAGGGGTTTTGACTCAAGCAAAATCACTGAGATCATACTTTTTCAGTGTGTTCTTGATGTACTTCTCTTGACTGATGGAGATTCCTTGATCAGTCTGTTTGATTTTTAGTCCAAGAAAGTATGTGAGTTCTCCCATCATGCTCATTTCAAATTGTTTTGTCATCAGTTTCTCAAACTGTTTGCAAAGTTTGTAGCTTGTTGAGCCAAAGATGATGTCATCAACATACACTTGAACCAGGATCACATCTTCCTTTTTCCTGTAGATGAATAGTGTGTTGTCTATTCGTCCCCTGATAAATTTGTTCTGGATTAGAAAGGCTGAGAGAGTATCATACCATGCCCTAGGAGCTTGTTTAAGACCATAGAGAGCTTTGTCAAGCTTGCAAACATGGTTAGGGAACTCATAACTTTCAAATCCAGGAGGTTGTTGAACATAAACTTCTTCTTTAAGTTTACCATTTAGGAATGCACTTTTGACATCCATTTGGTAAACTTTGAAGTTCATGTAAGAAGCATAAGCAAGGAAGATCCTGATGGCTTCCATTCTAGCAACAGGGGCAAAGGTTTCTTCATAGTCAATTCCTTCCTGTTGATTGTAGCCTTTGGCAACAAGCCTTGCTTTGTTTTTGACCACAATGCCATTTTCATCAGTTTTGTTCTTGAACACCCATTTCATGCCAATCACAAAAACACCCTGAGGACATTCAACTAGGGTCATGACATCATTTTTGTCAAATTGTTCAAGTTCATCATGCATGGCATGAACCCAACTGGGATGTTTCATGGCCTCTTTCACTGTCTTGGGTTCGATGGTTGAGATGAACCCAACATACAGACATTCATTGGCTGAGGCTGCAGTAAGTTTGGCAGCCATCCTTCTAGTGAGCATTCCCTCAAAGACAGGTTCACCAATGATGTTGACAAGCTCAATGTGTTGGTGTCTAGACCATCTTTCTTGAGGTCTGGGGTAGGAATTTGAGCTTGTTGAGGCCTGATTTGGAGGTGGAGTGGGTTCAGGTGTAGGTGCCTGAGGTTCTTCAGGAGTTTGGTCTTCAGTGAGTTCATTTTGAATGTCATTTTCAACAATTTCTAGATTCTCGGGTTCAATATGAGATATCTGATTTTGTGCTTGTTGAGCTTCAACGAACTCACTGATGGTAGGATAAGGAAGGTTGTGAGGGATGATGTAGTATGAGAAATCTGCATCAACTTGATATTGTGTGGAAGAGTTGTTTTCAGGATGATATTCATCAGGAGGATATCTTGAAGAATTGTCGATCCCGATTTCTTCCACTGAAGAGTTAAAAGACTGAATGCCTTCAGTGCTTTCATCGAAGGTGACATGATAGGTTTCCTCAGTTTGTTGTCTTCTAGTGTTGAACACCCTGAAGGCTTTAGAAACCAGTGAGTAGCCTAAGAAATATCCATCATCAGCCTTGGCATCAAATTTCCCTAGGTGATCCTTGTGATTATGAATGAACACAGGACACCCAAACACATGAAAGTAGCTGATGTCAGGGATTCTACCCTTGAATATCTCATAGGGTGTTTTGTTGTGTCTTTTGACAACGATGGACCTATTTTGAGTGTAGCAGGCTGTTTTGATTGCCTCAGTCCAGAAGTGTTTAGAAAGGGCTGACCCATTCAACATTGTTCTAGCTGCCTCAATGAGAGTTCTGTTTTTCCTTTCAGCTACTCCATTTTGTTCAGGAGTGTAGGGAGAAGAGAAATTTTGAGAAATTCCCTTCTCATCACAGAAACTCTCAAGGTCCTGATTCTTGAATTCAGTCCCATTGTCAGTCCTGATTTGTTTGACTTTGATGTCATTTTGATTTTCAATGTTCCTGACAAAGGACATGATGGTCTCAGCTGCCTGACTTTTCTTGGTCAGGAAGTAAACCCAAGTGTATCTTGAGTATTCATCCACTATAACCAAGGTATACTTCTCATGGTGAATGGACATTGACTGACAGGTCCAAAGAGATCCATGTGGAGAAGGTGAAGACAGCTTTTGATTGAGAAATTTTGTTTGGTTTTGAATGAGGCCCTATTGTGTTTTCCTTTTTCACATGCTGAACAAGGTTTGTCTTTAGAAAACGCCAGTGAGGGCAAGCCAAGAACTTTGTTTTGTTTGGCAAGGTTGTTGATGTGTTTTAAGTTGAGATGTGAGAGTCTTTTATGCCATAGCCAGTTGATTGCTTCACTTGCCTTTGTGAAGAGACAAGTTCCATTCTGAGTGAGTGTAGACATGTCTAAGACATAGACATCATCTCTTCTTGGTGCAATCAACATAACTTCTTTGTTGGCATTAAAGATGGTTCCTCTCTTGCCATCAAACTTAACTATGTATTTTGCATCACATAGTTGGCTGACACTGATGAGATTGTATTTGAGTCCATTTACATAAGCTATCCTAGTAAAAACTATACCATTGCAGTTTACTGAACCATAACCTTCAGTGTGAGCTGATGAGTTATCACCAAATACTACCTTGGGTCCTGGTTCTTCTATGTATTTGTGCAGACACTGCTTCACACCAGTCATGCTTCTTGAGCATCCACTATCTAGATGCCACACAGGCTCCCTGGCATGTTTCTGCACAAATAGTAAACTGAATTAGTTCTTTCTATTGACCCACCTTTTAGTAGGTTTGGGCCTCAAGGATTTCTTAAACTTATTGATGGACTCATGATCAGTGGTGGAGTGGACTTTGCTTTCACAAATTGTGCATCTTAAGCTTGAAGAGGACTCAGATGGCTGGGAGACATTTGACGTCAGTCCTCTTCTAGCCTTGATGACATTGTCATGTCCTGAAGCATCATGGGAAGGATCTCCACATATATCACAGCAAGGATACATAAGGCAATCAACTGGGTGATGGTCATTGAAACCACAATGTGTGCAAGGTTTAAGAGGCACAGCTTTAGGTTTCAGGGTTTGCTTTGAAGTTGAAGCATACTTGTGAGCCTGAGCTTTGTAGTTTGCTTGATTTTTCAAAGATGTGACAAAGGAGAGGTGATCAGAAGTCCTATGGTCTTCTTGTTTGCAAATCATGCAAAATAGGATTCTGTAGCAGTTATCAGTGGTGTGGTTTGTGTAACTGCATAACTCACATCTCTTGAGTGGCTTTTTGATGGATTTTGGTTTTGATGTAGTTGAGGAAGCTGAAGCTGGTCCCTTATCCTTAGATGAGGTTTTATCATTTGATTCCAGCTTTTCACTCAGCTTCCTGACTAGTTTAGCTAACTGATCAACCTTAGATTCAGTGCTGGCACTATTAATCTCAGTAGAAATGGAAGGAGTTGAAGCTTCAGTGGGTGTTGCAGTTTGCTTGTTTTGTTTAGAACTGGGGTTTTTCAGGATCGTTGCGCCTAATCCACCCTTCTCCTTGGGAGAGTGTTGAGAGTAGACAAGAGGTCCTATGTTAGAACAAGGTTCAGCCCCCTGAAGCACTTTCAGTGGTGGTAAAGAAGTTTGTGTTATTGATTCAGATTCACTGACATCATCAGTACTGCTGGCATTGTCAGTGAGTCCAAGTAACTCCTTAATGGCCTGACTTTCAGGCATCAAGATCTTTCCTGTGTCAAAATTAGGCATATTGCCTTCAGGACTGGGTCTTTCAATCCAGTCTTTTGACTTAGGATTCATCTCTTTTGCAAGAAATGTGCCAGTAGGCAAGAAAGTCCTTTGACTTGGAGTCCCATCAGAGGATTCAGGAAGTTGATCTTCTCCTATTACCTTCCTTTTGGTACTTTGGATGAGACTGACAATTTCATAGACTCTAGGATTTTTCTAGGTCCAGCTTTCTATGACATCTTTTTCTCTCTTAAGTTCTTCTTGAAGAGCATGGTTTTGTTTTACAAGTTCAGTATTTTGAATTTGAAGTGTAACATTTTCAAGCTTAGCTTGTTTTAAAACAAGAAGTTCATCCCTACACTTATTTAATTCATATGTGAGTTTGTTAAACTTTGAAAACAGATTTAACCTTTGCTCTTCAACATACTTAAGATCAACATTGATATAGTTCATATAAGATTGCCAATCAGATTCATCATCCATAGAAAGTAAGATGTTTACCTTTTTCATGGTGATGTTGACCCATTCGCCATTTCTGGCACTGCTTTTTCCAACAGCAAGCTTGTTGTCCTCAGAGAGTGCCATCAGTGCACTGACATGAACTTCTTCTTCCTCTGAGGACACTTCTTCCTCATCCCAGTCATATGTTTCAGCAACTAGCCCTTTGTTTTTGTTCTGAGCAGGTTTGCTAACTTGAGGAGACTGAGAGTTTGAGGGAGCAGCTTCAAGAAGAGCAAGCTTGGCTTTTGCTTTCCTATACTTTGTTTCAAAGTCTTTCTGAGAGCTTTTCTCAGTGTGGTTTTGAAAGTATTGAGGAGACTGGAACATTTTGGGTTGAAATTTCCCAGTTCCTGAGGGTTGATTTCCTGAAAACTTGTATGATGGTTCTGAAAGAGTTTTTGAGAAACAATCTTTAGCAAAATGGCCTCTTTTACCACATTTGTAACATTCAACATTATCATTTGGTTTTGCATTAGAGAAAGTTTTGTTTCTTTTGATAAAACGTTTAGAGTTAGCAAGGAGTGCTCTTTGTTGAAATTCATTTTGCAAATCATTCAAGTACTCCTCACTATCTCTTTCATCAGGCTCATCATCTGTGTTTTCTTGATAGTCCTGCACAATACCATTAGAGTAGAAAGCAGTTGATATGGGTGAAGCAGTCAGGGTCTTTTTCATTTCCTGAGTTCTCTTGGTCTCAGGGTGTCTCCTTGAGATTAAGTTATCCTCATAGAGGTACTTTCCAAAGACTTCAGGAAGCTCAAGATTTTGAAGGTTGTTGGCATTTCTCATACCCTGAGAGAAGTTTAACCATTTCTCAGGGAGACTGTTGACAAAGCCAACATTGTCCATTATATCGTCAGGAAGACATGATATAATGATGCATTTTAGGCGTTGGTCTTGGTTGACCACCCTCCTCTCATCTATAGTCTACTGACCTTCAGGTTTAACTAAACCTTCAGCTGTTTTTGGGATATATGGACCTTCATTAATAAGCTTAATGTAATAAGGTTCCATCCCGTTCAAATAGCAAAGCATTCGCTTTTTCCATTTGTTAAATTTACCAACTTCAAGTCGGGGAGCAGTAGCAGAGTAGCTTCCTCCCTTTTTATCGACTAGTTGGGTTACATCATTATCAGCCATTTTGGGATCTTGATTTTAACAACTTTGAGCACTCTGTAGTTTTGAAGAAAGTTTTATAAACCAGAGGCTCTGATACCACTTGTTGGTCCCTTTTACCCAGTTAAGTTAACTATGAAGTTAATCTAACCGTGCATTACGGCATAATGATGTAATGAAGTTCTTTGATAAAACAAGATATAAGAGTAAAACGTAAATCAAAACACAAGGTAATTTTCAACGTTTAATTCTTATTAGAAATGAATCAAAGAATTATACCCAAGTGTTTGCGGAATAAACACTTGGGATTGAAATGACAAGTATGGTGTGTTTCTCCTCACTAAACTTAAGCTATGCTTAAGTGACAACTAAGGTACAATCGAGCTATCTCGAGTACAAGTATGTTCTTTGGAGGAGAAAAGGGTTTGTGAATGTCTAAGCATTAATTGCACAAACTTAACCTTTTCTCCTCTTTATGATCCTATTTATACACAAGTATAATACATACTATTGTCCAATGGATTAAAGACTTCTAAAGATAAATCTTTAGAAGATCTTGTTCACTGTTGAAGGCAACCCATATTGGGTTAGAAGACAGATTAACCTTTTTAGGATTAGGTTGGATTGTAGCCAAATAAGGAAAGTTTGACTTATAAAGTGATAAAGCACTTTATTGGAACAGTTCAAACTTTCCCTCCCAATCCCGCCTATTCTTCAGTCTTCAGGTAGCTTTCTTCAGTCTTCATAGTTGGTGAGGAGACTTGGGGATTCAGTGAGCTATTGTCATCACTCACTGAATCCATCATCTTCTTCTTTGGCTTAGATGCCATTCACTGAGAGTCCGCCTCACTGAATGGAAAACCTTTCTTCGTTAGGCTTGTTCTAAACATCCTGAAGATGACTCACTGAGTGACTGTTCACTCAGTGACTTGATTATGTTTAAGGGAATCCAACACTTAGGTTATTTTATGTTCAAATCCTAGTTAAGGAACGCTTGGGTACTTTCAGTGACCCAACAGAGTTAAACCACGATGCTGTGAATAGTATAGCGTAGGACAATAGTGAGCAAGATATACGAATATGCATATAAATGGAACACAGTGCTAGCAACAACTGAACCTGCCAATAATGTCACACGCATGTTACCAATAGTGGGGAGCTACCCCAGATAGTACTATCAATCGTTTCGGCTCCTACACGGAGTAAACAGTTTCGCATATATGAAGCACAATTTAATTGTCACAAAGGGTCACATATTGCAATCAAACACACATATTGTCCAAAAACATGAAACAGTGTAGCACAGCATGAAATCAGTTAGAAACCATTTGAGTACCATCTTCCCCCAAGGAAAAACATGTGAAAAAGGGGCTACGAAAACTCACCGTAAACAATCAATGTAAGTCAAGGATATCAGGAAGTGAAATGAGTTTTCAAGCGTGAAAAACTCTACGGCAACCTAGAAATATATAAATTGTCTTAGGGATATGTGATGTGTAATGTATGCATTTTATAAAATAGTTTATCACCCATATATGTTTGTAATGTTATTTAGTAGCAAAAATGTAATTTTGCCGAAATATATCATTTATTGAAAATCATTGTAAACAACTATATGTTCTTCAAGTATTCAAGTCCTTATAATTAATTGTTTATTTGAAAAAAAAAAAAAAAAAAAAACTTCCGACTCGATAATAATATGTACAAAGATATTACCTCTTTGATATAGACCGTTTTAGCTCATTTTGACTCTAAAACGCTTAGAATATCCCAAAAACATTTTCTGACACTTAACGAAAAGCTATGAATAGTGGAAGCAATATATATTTTCAGCATCTCGTATTTTAACACTAGTTTCCTCGTTATCTAGTGTTCTAGAATTATTCTAACGCGTTTAATATGTATACACGTCATTCTACCATTTTTGTTCAAGTCTTTTTAACTAGTTCCACTTCTAAAGTGTCCAAAATCCTCTTTATAATTTTCTAACAGCTTTTAATAAATTAACCAAAGCTGTCAATTTCATATGTTTCATCGAAAATTTCGGAGAGTCATAACTTACTCGTTTTAAGTCCGTTTTCTATGTTCTACCTATCCCCGCGAAGGTATGTAAGTATACTATCGTATTTTTAAGGTCTCGGCTAGTTTAGTTATCGTTTAAAGTCAAATTTTATACCTTGAAAATTCTGACAGAAACTTATTGTTTCAGAAAATTAGTTTTCGTCGAAAAACTTAAAACTAACGTATCTTATTCGTTATAGGTCCGTTTTTAGCCATTCAAGCTCCCACGTTTTCATTATAAAGTCTAGTTTCTATATTTTTATCCAAATATTGCATTTCTAAAACTCATTTTTCTGTGGAAATCGAATTAGGACAGCCTCATAACTATATCTTCCAAAACTCATTTCCAACACTTACAACTAATAGATCTAATTCAATTCAACTCCCAAAAACTATCCTAACTTATCCTCCAACTCTTCAACAATTTATATAGTGTCAAAACAATATTAACAACCTAATAAAATCTCATAATATCAAGAAATAAATAAACAAGGTGTAGAAAATTATAACTCACATAACATTTCTTTTTAAGCCTTAACTTGTATATTTCAAACAAGTATGAAATAGGACTTGAATATACACATTTTTCTCAAGAAAATAATTATGTCAAGTATGTTTTAACTTGTTTAAAACATAAAAATTACAAACATACATATAGGGTGATATTTGTATTTATTTAGTTTAAATAAAGATTTAAACATAAATAAATGATATCAAGCATAAATCAAGTATAAAATGCATAAGTAAAGTTGTAGGAATTTGTTTTAGGCTTACTTGATGAAGATAAAATTAGGTAGCAGCAAGAACTATATGTTGGTAATTATGTGTTTCTGTGTTCCCAGATTAGGGTTAAGATAATCAATAAGGTACCGGATATTCACTTGAAATCGTGGTATCACTTTCCAATAGAAACTATTCGACCCTATGCCTGGGTTACACGAATATCTCTATGGGATAAGACCAAGTGATGTTCTTGTTTTAGGCACAAATCAAGAACAGAAGCGTATTCAAGTGTTTAGGGTTTTGTGTTGATCGTATCCATGCAGAATGTTATGATCTCTATTTATAATAGAGAATACTCAAACCCTAGCCCATGGAATTATGTAAAATTAACGGCCCATTAATTATAATATAATACTTTCCATAATATTAGGAATCAGTGGTTATAAACGAGCAATACTTTCAATATAATGAAGCAGTACTTTGAACAATCAGTACTTTGATCAAGCAGTACTTTGATCAAACAGTACTTTATCATAACCACTATTGAGTCAAGAAATTCAGTGACCAAATGGGTGTACACTCCGTACTTCTAAACCCATTACTAGGTATGAATTAATCCTTCAAGTGCACTAAATTTTCCAACATTATATACCCAATTAGGACTCCAATACTCCAAAAATATATTTTATAACCCAAAATAGCACTAATAAGCACTAAATACGCACTCCACAATTTTTTTCTCCATTGATTTGCCCTTGGCCGATCCAAAATATTAGGGAGAGTGTTTATAAACTTTTTCTAAGTCTTGAAATATTAGGGGTGTATTATATATTAAAAATAGTAGATATTTTTGGGACAAGTTCTGCCTTCAAAAATAAATAATGAAGTAAAAACGGCAGGATAGATAGTGTGATTATAACAATTGTAGTTTAAGGAAGTATACAGATTTTCTCTGTCTTTGTCATCAAGTAGCTTCCATTATCAGAAAAAGTACATATGTAAACCTTGAAACAAAAACTAATATGGAATGCCAGATACTTTAGACATGAATCGTTGACTTCTGAATCAAGTTATGGCTACTTACTTTTCGTTATGTATTGGCCTTGGTTCAGGTGTTAGCATAAGCATGGGTCTACTTTTTCTTGTGGCCATTGCCTATATATTATACAAGGTGATCAAGAAAACAAAAGAAAGGAGACGAAGAAAGAGGTTTTTCAAACGCAATGGTGGTTTACTTCTAAAACAACAACAAGAAGCCAACCAATCTTTAGTTGATAAGACCATACTTTTCACATCACGTCAATTGGAGAAGGCCACTGACAACTTCAATGAGAATATAATTCTTGGTCGAGGAGGCCAAGGTACAGTCTACAAAGGTATGTTAGTTTGATGGAAGAATTGTGGCAGTTAAAAAACCAAAAATTGTCCATGAAAGTCAATTAGAGCAGTTCATCAATGAGGTGGTCATTCTTTCACAAGTAAATCATAGGAATGTGGTCAAATTATTGGGATGTTGCTTAGAGACCGATGTTCCTCTACTAGTTTCATAGTTCATCCCAAATGGAACATTGTATGATCGCATTCACTGCGAGACTGATGAGGACCCAATGTCTTTGAACATGAGACTGCAAATTGCTACATAGGTTGCAGAAGCACTTGCGTACTTACATTCAGCCACATCCATTCCAGTATTCCACAGGGACATCAAGACCACTAATATACTTTTAGATGATAAATATAGGGCAAAAGTTTCTGACTTTGGAACTTCGAGGTTCGTATCAACAGATCAAACTCACTTAACTACCTTAGTCAAAGGCACATTTGGCTATCTAGACCCCGAGTATTTTCAATCTAGCCAATTCACTGAAAAGAGTGACGTTTATAGTTTTGGAGTTGTTTTGGTTGAGCTTATAACAGGAGAAAAGCCAATCTCTTTAACTAGGTTTGGTGAAAATAGAAGTTTGGCTACGCACTTTATGTTGGCTATGGAAGAAGGACGTGTTATGTCTATATTTGACTCAATGGTCATTAGAGAAGGCACTAGAGATTAGCTATTGGCGGTAGCTAACCTTGCAATGCGATGTCTGAATTTAAATGGAAAGAATAGGCCAACAATGAAAGAAATGGTTGTAGAGTTAGAAACCATAAGAACGATGCATATTCCGTCTGCGGTTCATACTAATACCAAGTCAGTGACGTATGCGCATGAATTATCGATGCTATCGTATGGGGAGTCAACATCAACATTCTTAAGTTCCGATGAGAACATCACTCATGTTGGAAGTATTTTTAAGATCATAGTATTTACAGTTTACATAGAACAATTACTGTATTATCTTATGTACTTATACGCTGTATTATTTAAATTTAGAACTTGCAGGCCTGAATAACGGGCTGCATAAATAAAGGTCTGGGCCAAAGGCCAACAGACACATAGGGAACGATTCTTAGGGTTAGTTTATTTAGTTATATGGCAGTTACAAGGAAGANTAAATCAAAGTGTTCAATTTGTTGTTCTCTAAATTTATATTCCGGAATTTCATATTAGCTAGAAAAAGATTGTGATTTTTGTGGACAAAAATCGGATCGATTGATTTGCACAAAGAGATGAGTCGAAAAATGATGGTGGTAGGAGTTTGGAATAAGAGTCACGACCAGAGCGACAATGACGATGGCGAGGAGGTCCAACCACCACGGGACGACAATGTGACACCGGTGAGAGATGTTGCATAGGACAATGGCGCCTTATAGGATTTTGCCGTTATATTTCTCTCATTTGTTTTTGTGATGTAAAACAAAAAGCAAGAGTATATTATTATTCTGCTAAATATTTTTAAAAATGCGCACTATCTTTAAATAAGATTTGGAACTACGAGTGTCACATAAAAAGCTCGTTCAAATACCTCCTAACAAACACAACCTCAAATATTGTGCTAACTTTTTTGCTCATCTGATATTTTTTGTGTATTCACTAGTCTCATCTTTGTTATAATTTTTCTTATTTGCCATGTTTCAGTAATTTTTATGAAATGGATTAATTATATATACTAATTTGGCTCGTTTTATAGAATCCTAACTCTTTTTGTTGATTGTAGGCTCCATATATATCTTAGTTGTAATTATTAATGCTAAATCAAATTACAGGGCTAGTTGTAATTCAATCCCTTATCAAATGGAAACCGATATGTAATTTGATTTGACATTTTTCACAGGTTATACCTGTTGCATCTATTCTTTTCTTATTGCGAAAAGGTGACACCTCTGAAAAACCCATGGGCCCACTGGAGAGATTTTGTGAATAAAAGGTCAAGGGTTCGAGTCTCGGCTCCTGCCTACTCCAGTTGGTGCTCCACTTGGCAGGAGAGTTGCCGGAGCTATTCCTTGTGTGGTGAACAATGGCTGGTGCCAAAAGGCACCCGGGGTCAGGTGTTCCCGCCAATTCACACCTATTTGTGGAGAGAATTTTATAGTTTATCCCTTTGGGAAAACTTCTGGCTTCAAAATAAATGACAAAGAGAAAATGACAGGATATAGCTAGTGTGATAACTACAATTATAATCTTAAGGAAATAAAAAGATTTTCTTTGTCTTTGTTATTAAGTAGCTTCCATTATCAGTATAACGAATTTGGAATTCGAGATAGTTTGGACATGAATCATTAACATTTTCTCAAGTCAAGGCTACTTACTTTTGTGTATTGGCCTTGGTTTAGGTGTTAGCATAAGCATGGGTCTAATTTTTCTTGTGGCCATCGCCTATATATTATACAAGGTGATGAAGAAAACAAAAGAAAGGAGACGAAGAAAGAGGTTTTTCAAGCGCAGCGGTGGTTTACTTCTAAAACAGCAAGAAGAAGCCGACTCATCTTTGGTTGATCAAACCATAATTTTCACATCACGACAACTAGAGAAGGCCACTGACAACGTCAATGAGAACAGAGTTCTTGGTCAAGGAGGCCAAGGTACAGTCTACAAAGGTATGTTAGTTGATGGAAGAATTGTGGCAGTTAAAAAATCAAAAATAGTCGATGAAAGTCAATTAGAGCAGTTCATCAATGAGGTGGTCATTCTTTCACAAGTCAATCATAGGAATGTGGTCAAATTATTGGGATGTTGCTTAGAGACCGATGTTCCTCTACTAGTTTCAGAGTTCATCCCAAATGGAACATTGTATGATCGCATTCACTGCGAGACTGATGAGGACCCAATGTCTTTGAACATGAGACTGCAAATTGCTACAGAGGTTGCAGGAGCACTTGCGTACTTACATTCAGCCACATCCATTCCAGTATTCCACAGGGACATCAAGACCACTAATATACTTTTAGATGATAAATATAGGGCAAAAGTTTCTGACTTTGGAACTTCGAGGTTCGTATCAACAGATCAAACTCACTTAACTACCTTAGTCAAAGGCACATTTGGCTACCTAGACCCCGAGTATTTTCAATCTAGCCAATTCACTGAAAAGAGTGACGTTTATAGTTTTGGAGTTGTTTTGGTTGAGCTTATAACAGGAGAAAAGCCAATCTCTTTAACTAGGTTTGGTGAAAATAGAAGTTTGGCTACGCACTTTATGTTGGCTATGGAAGAAGGATGTGTTATGTCTATATTTGACTCAATGGTCATTAGAGAAGGCACTAGAGATGAGCTATTGGCGGTAGCTAACCTCGCAATGCGATGTCTGAATTTAAATGGAAAGAATAGGCCAACAATGAAAGAAGTAGCTGTAGAGTTAGAAACCATAAGAACGATGCATATTCCGTCTGCGGTTCATACTAATACCAAGTCAGTGACGATGCGCATGAATTATCGATGCTATCGTATGGGGAGTCAACATCAACATTCTTAAGTTCCGATGAGAACATCACTCAATGATGCAAACAGGGCAGTTTTTTGTTTATTAAGTTGTCATAATATATCGTTACATAGTAGTATGTAATATTAGTTGTAAGTAATCATAGATTTATCAAAAGTACTAAATTTGGAAAGATAATTATGTATTCATAAGGGCATAAGGCCTATTGTAACAATCCTTTTATACCAGGAGCTAGTCGATACACAATGGAATACATGAGAGTATTATCGACATGTCATTATTTCAGATATTGAATATAGCACCTCGTTATTATCAAGTGAAGGATATAGAGAATTTTGCATAAAAGAAAATATATGTATGTCGCATGTATCCATTAGTTGTACTTAATATTGATATTGTTGTTGTTCCATACGAAGGCATGTACATCAACTGTATTACATTTTTATATGCAATGTTGCTAAGCATCATTTGTATATGTTATAACAGTCTAAGGGGTGTCTCCATGTAATATGATATGCTATTTTACTTGTACAGGGAATTATCTTGTTTTTCAAAGATGTAAACATTTATAAGTTTATTTATATTTTTGGTCTTGCAGCTACGATCATAATGCGCAAGCTCAGCTAATTTAGGGAGCATTCCGTTTCATGTAGTTTGAACATGCGTTTTGTCAATGGGTCAAAAGGGTTACTTTATGCTAGCCTGAACGGGTCAGTCCCAAATCGCTTTTTGTCCAAATTTGAGTGGTACTTTGTATATTGGCAGTGATTTAAAATCTTCAGTGGTTAATAATAATGATAATGATGTGATTTTGGGTAAAAACAATGGAAGATATGGTAGAAATAGTGATGGTCAAAATGATGCATACATAGTGTTCGATGAAATGTCAAGTATCAAATTTATCAAACAAGATAGGTTGGTTCGAGGGTATTATGTTGCGTTTGTTCCTTTAGCTAGTGAAGTGGGTTGGAGTGAATTATGTGCCGTTAGTGTATTCATTTGGGGGTTACAGTCGGAAATTGAAGAATGTGTTAGAATGATCAAACCCAAAACGCTTTATGATGCATATTTGTTGGCTAAGATACAAGAAACGACTAATGAGATCTTGAAGAATAATCATTGAAAGAAGAGTTGAAAAAGAGAACAGTGACTTGGCGGGGTATCATGGGTGTTATAAAGAAAATGCAAATGGTGAAGAAACTGAATGTGTGTGGTTTGATTGGTGGTGGTGACTTTTGTAATGGAAAAGATAACGAAATAGAATCAAGTAGTGTGATCATTAACAATTTTGGGTTAAAGGTTCGTGGTGAAATTTGTAAAGAAGATGTTGAAGTTAAATAAATCAATCAAAGAATTCAAAAGAAGATGATGACAACAAGAAATGTTTAGGGATTTCCAATGACATTGTTAGAAGAGGTGATGGGGTAATCCCTATGTTTTGAAGAGAGGCTTGATGTTTGGCTTGAGAACCAAATAGCAGCACCTAAAGCAATTGTTACAGTTTAGATAAGTTGAAGATGGATAGTGGGTATGTTATGAGTAGAAACAGGGAAATATTGAAAGTCGCATTGAAACCGTTGGTAAACATGCGGATGAATGGGAGTATTATCAGCGGATGAAATATCGTAAAAAAGGAAGTGAAAGCTTAATGCATGTGGTCAGTTAGGTTAGGAGTCAATCATCAGTTTCAGTAAGAAAAGATACAAGCAACAGTGAAATTCTTACACATGGTATGGAGTTAAAAAAATAAGAATGGTGATTTAGATGACAAACCTTTGTTTGTGCATATAAAAGATGATTTTAAGAATGGAGCTAGTCCTGGTCATTGGAAGTTAGATATATGGAAATGGCCGAAAAGGAAGAATAAACGTGAGATGTTTGACGAGATATTAAAATTCAGAGAAAGAGGTGCAAAGTTTGATATATGGAAATGGCCGAAAAGGAAGAAGAAACTTGTGATGTTTGACATATGGAAATGGCCCAAAAGGAAAAGAAATTTGTAGGTTGTTTAAGTAGGTTGAAGAAAGAATGTCATGTAGGGTCATCAGTGTCATCATTTGGAGGTTCATTCATTTCGTCTAGTGGTCAATCTGTGGTTAGTGGTGTGAATCTTCTTTGCGGTGTAGCACTTCTTTCCACTCCTTATACAGTGAAAAAAAAATAGGATGGGTTGGGCTGTCTATATTGTTTGTATTTTGTGCTCTTTCATTCTACACTGGTATACTTCTTCGTTCCTGCTGTGATAGTCAGCCTGGTCTTAAGAGTTACCCAGATATTAGTGTTTGGTATAGCTGGACGTCTAATCATCTCTATAGTTTTGTACGTTCTGATCACTCTTGATGTGTTTCCTACTGTTTGGCTTTGCGACTCAAGTGTTCTCAGTTACATATCTGCTGGTGGAGTTTTTCTAACAAATTCTTTTGGTTATCTGCATGTTCTGGGATGGTTTGGTGGATAACATGGGCTTTCAGACTGGAAGTACAAAGATATTGTTCTTCCTAACATCTATGTGTCAATGGAAAAAATGAAGTCAATATCCTCTAGTCCTCTTAGCCAGCAAATTTGGAATAGGGATATTGGGCTACCTGATGTTTGGGAACTCGTTAGAATCACAGTTTACTCTCAACCTGCCTGCAAATTTATTGCCTCCAAAATAAACCAAGCTGATGAACCGAGTTATTGATAAAGTGCTACATCAAGCTTAAAGTTTTGTGAGCTGATAAATTTGCTGAAATAAGCAAATGCTATAAGTTGCTGATATATAGAAGTCTTACATTTAGCTTAAGGTTAGAATCTTTTAAGGGGATGGTTTGTCACGAGACAAAAGATTAGGCCAAAAGTCAACGAAAAGTCAAACACTCATAGTTTGGAATAGTAGTCAGACCATGAGCATTGATCTTGGTAGCAGCCCCTTCCCTTTTTCCAAATGACGCAATAAACTCGCCATTGAGGGTTGTGGTAATGCTGTTATCTTAGAGCATTGGAGTATACTCACAGTGTGTTCCACTGCTTGTCGCAATGACACTTTAGTGATAAAAACTACTAGCTTGGCTTCACTTTTGCCAAACAACAATTCTTCATTATCTAAAGTCATACACTGTGAATCTCACGGGTTTAGAAAGGCATGGTGGAGATAGAGCTTGTGGGTCCGCCTTCTTGGTGGATCAGGATACATACATTAAAGGAAGCTTTTCTTCCCGATATATTCCATTATCACTTGTGTGGATCCTTTCAGATCACGTCCTCCGTCAAATAAATAGTTGTAGTATATGGTCTAGCTTCGAAGTGGATATGAGTAATGGTACTTCAGTGTCGTCTTAGATATGTAGAACTCCGGGGCCAGTAAAAGGAAACAAATATTTACCATCCGGATGCAATGCTATATGTGCTAAGTATTAGGATCCTCTTATGTTCAATTTCAACATGCTAGATCTTGCTCAAACTTTTGTGACATATAATTTTTTGTTATTCAAAGGGATCGCAATAAAGGACCTACCCCTTTATTCTTCTCTCACAATATTATCATCATAATAACCTATCATGGTGAACCTTAACATGAGAGGATCCTAATTAATGTATTTATTATTTTGCTTGCTGACATTGTACTTTTGTGTGAGCGTTTTCTAACACGGCACTTTTACTCTGTATGACATGGTTAATTTTAGTTACCGAAGAATGTCAAAGGGGTAGGGATAATGGACGTTACTGTCTCTACAATGTGCAATATGATAATAACGGCTTCAATGACATATGGAACTTCAATTGTACTTATACCAATACATATGTTAGCAGTGGCGAGTCCCGGAAAATAGTTTAGCGGAGTTGTTATTCTAGGTAACACCTATTTACCCTCAATGCATCAATTTACACCATATATTTATATTTGCTACTCATTAAATTTCTTATTAGTTGCATCTTTTGATGCTCTACATTTTTTTGTTGTTGATAAAAACCACATTTGGGGAGTGGGAAACCAAAGAAGAAAGGAAAGGATATACAGTATTAAAAAGATGTATATATATTTTTTCTTCAGTCTAAGTAGTTTTTAATAAAAATTCCAAACTTAGAAGAAGATGGAACCCCTGAGCTACTTTCGTATAGTTACTTCTTATAAGAAGAGTTTAGCCTTTATAATATCTAGGTATGAATCATCGACCTCTCTTTTAAGGTTGCTCTACATTCTTACTTCCATTTTGTATTGGCTCTGGTTCAGATGTTAGCATAAGCCTTGGTGTCCTTTTTCTTGTTGCAATCACCTAAATAGTGTGTAAAGTGATCCAGAAAACAAAGGAAAGGAGACGAAGAAAGAGGTTTTTTTACATGCAATGGTGGTTTACTTCTAAAACAACAAGAAGAAGCTGACCCGTCTTTAGTTGATAACACCATTCTTTTCATATCACGTGAGTTGGAAAAGGGCACAGACAAGTTTGATGAAAACCGGATTCTCGGTCGAGGTGGCCAAGGTACACTCTATAAAGGTATGTTAGCTGATGGAAGGATTGCTGCAGTCAAGAAATCAAAACGAGATGATGAAAGCCAATTACAACAGTTCTGTTGGTCCCGTTTACCCGGTTAAGTTAACTATAAAAGTTAATCTAAACGTGTATTATGGTATAATGATTTAATGAAGTTCTTTGATAAAAACAACTTATAAGAATAAAACGTAAAACAAAACACAAGGTAATTTTCAACGTTTAATTCTTATTAGAAATTAATCAAAGAATTATACCCAAGTGTTTGCGGAATAAACACTTGGGGTTGAAGTGACAAGTGTGGTTACTCTCCTCACTAAACTTAAGCAAAGCTTAAGTAACAACTATGGTACGTCCAAGCTATCTTGGGTACAAGTATGTTATTTGGAGGAGAAAAGTGTTTGTGAATGTCTAAGCATTAATTACACCAACTTAACCTTTTCTCCTCTTTATGATCCTATTTATACACAAGTATAATACATACTATTACCCAAGGGATTAAAGACTTCATAAGATAAATCTTAGAAGATTTTGTTCTCTGTTAAAAGCAACCCATATTGGGTTAGAAGACAGATAACCTTTTTAGGCATATAAGGAAAGTTTGACTTATCAAGTGATAGAGCACTTTATTAGAGCAGTTCAAACTTTCACTCCCAATCCCGCCTATTCTTCAGTCTTCAGGTAGCTCTCTTCAGTCTTCATAGTTGGTGAGGAGACTTGGGGATTCAGTGAGCTATTGTCATCACTCACTGAATCCATCACCTTCTTCTTTGGCTTAGATGCCACTCACTGAGAGTCCGCCTCACTAAATGGAAAACCTTTCTTCGTTAGGCTTGTTCTAAGCATCCTGAAGATGACTCACTGAGTGACTGATCACTCAATGACTTGATAACGTTTAAGGGAATCTAACACTTAGGTTATTTTATGTTCAAATCCTATGGTGTTTTTCGTTTATAGTATAGTATATTTCCAAGCAATTTCTCAACGAATAAGAAATTACCCGGGTCGTGTCCGTGTGAAGGTTAAATGGAATCTCGTTATTCGGATCGTAAAACGTATAGTGAAAATGGTAAAAGTGATTACGAAGAGAATTACACTAATGATAAGCAAATAAAACACAATCAAACAATTAGAAAAGTTTATCACGTAATCAAAGCACATGTAAGCTAAAACGTAAAAACGATTTAAGAAACGTAAAATAAAACGTCACGTAACAAATAAAAATGTAAAAGTGAAGCAAATCTAATCCTAAGGGTGAAATTTAAATTTTTCTAAACTAAAAATAATAAAAGAAAATTTTTAGAAAAAAAAATATTATTTTTGTCTTTTTATTTTTATTATGGTTTAAAATCTAATTAAAAGAAAATAAATCAAAAGAAATAGTAAACTACTTTTAGAAATCACGAAATTTTTATGAAAAGTACTTTATTCTATTATAAATCTGAGAAAAATAAAAATTTATAAAAACCTAATTTGTAAAAATTAAATAAAAACTAAACCGATTTATAACTAATTATAAAAGAAAAATAAAAGAGAGTATAAATGAAAAAGGAAAGGATTGTATAACGAAAAAGACCCAAGGGCGCAGTGGTGAGGTGTGTGTGTGGTGAGCTGGGTGGCCAGGGTTCAAATCCTAGCAGTGGTTATTTTTGCAAATTATTATTATTATTTTTTTTATATATTTTTTTTCTTTTTACAAAACTAAAGAACAACTAATTTTAGAGAAACTTTTATAAAAGAACTTTTGTTTAAAAGCTACTATGAAATTTAACTTCTAAGATCAAACAGTAAAGCTTTTAGAAACTTTTGATGAGATTTACACAATCAGCTTATCCAATCACTAATGAAAGCTCAATCCACAAGCTACTAAGGCTAAACTTATATCAAGCTAACACTAGCAAGCTCAGGAAACAATAGAACAATCAAACAAGCTCAGAGAAAAAGCACACAAGCTCAAACAAGTTAACAAATTATAGATGATGTTGAGTCAGTATATACTGACTCACATAAACAGATAAGAAGCACAAATTAAGTGGTCCAAATAAGCTCAACAAACCAAATCTAAGATAGATCCTAAAAGTAAGCTAGCTTATCTATCTTTTGCCCCCAAAATCAGACAAAAAGCTCAAGTAATGAAGCATATAAGAGCTTATGAACTTGGGGCTTAAGGACTGTGGTCAGTGTACAGAGCAGATATGGGCCAAGATATGCAACTATGAACAAAGATTCAAGCAAGCAAATGTGTTTTAAATTCTGATTTTCCTTTTGATTTATGTTCACAAGCAACCAAATAACTCAGATTAGCAATCAAAATATATTTCCAAACAAGATTAAACCCTACAAGTGCTCACAAAGATTGTCCATTTCCTGTTATGAAAAACAGATTTGACTTTTTGATTTTATGAAACTTTGATTAATTGGCTTTTGGATGATTACTAATGACTGAAATAGATGTAATATGATGAATTAAAACTAATTTAAGCTTTAAATCCTACTTATGCAACTATTTATTGGTATAATGAAATCTAAGTTCTAACAGATTTGCACTAATAGAAATCTAAATGTGATTTTGACTTTTAAACCTTGGACCTACTGTTTTTATGCAACAAATACTCTAATATGATCCTAAGTGACTAACAAGTACAAGCAAAACCACTTCAATCTACTCCTAAATCCTACTAATCCCTTGATCCAAACCCTAGTTAAGCAACTGTTATCAAAGGAACTTGAAACAAATAAGAGTGTTATACTGTCAAACCACCATCCAAGCTGATATTATGATCAACACACTAAATTATGCTCAGAATCTCAGACCTTAATCACAAATGACCACAGATACACAAAGCCATGTATGAGCATATATGAGACAGTAATGAACAATAACATAACAAACTAATTCAAACACTGATGAAGTGAGCAGATCAAATAAGCAATAATAGAACTAGAATAATCAATACTAACATCTAACAATCAACTAGAACAGATCTATGCTATATTTTTAGAGGAACCAAAAAAACAAGAAAGATCTTACAAATTTTCTCCTCCTCAGCCACAATTGAGGAGGTTCACTAAGCTAGCCTATCTTTGGATAGGCCAAAAGCTTCCCTTATTCCTTTGGACTATCAATCCTCCTTCTGAATAAGTCACTGCTTATTTGGATAAGCAGTTTGACTTTGGTTGACTTTTTTGTGTTTTTGAGAGATTAGAACTAATTAATACCCTACACTACTCACAGAAGCTATATGAGCTTAAATGAGTTGTAACTAAGAGAAAACTAGCTTATTGAAGCTAGGTTTTAGAATTTGAAAACATTTTTTTTTTAATTTTTTTTATATTTTCTGATTTTTTTTATGTTTTTGATATAAGATGTAAACAAATCTAAATGAACTTTTAAAGTATGAAAAACAAGCTTATGCTGAGCTTATGAAACAGTGAAAATTAGTAAACAACTAATTTAAACTAACTTGAGAATTAAGCTAGATAAAACAAATTATATAAAAAAGTAACTTGAATTTCATTAACTAAAAACTTGATTACACTATTGAAATGAGATTACAATTTGAAAACATAAATTGACAGCATAACACTACTTAAAACCTACACACTAATCTCTGAAAATGAGGGTGTATATATAGGTGAGGTGAGAGGCTCTTTAGGGTTTCTCAGAAGCTGCTAGAAACTCTAATCACGACCCTCCAATCATTGCTTCAATCATAAGCATGATTTATGACCCTTAGATCTTATGCCAACTGCAAACCATCAATCTTTTCACGCGGTTACACACGGATTGCCAACGTGGCATTCCTTCTGCACATGTCAGGAGTATCTAGAAGCTTTTAATTGTACCAATTTACCCTTATGAGTGGTCAATTTGATCAATTACGTTTTTAGGGTTCATAGGTACAGTAGTTTTCTGGGTAAGGGGGTAAAATTTGGGTGGCGGGTAATTATTATTATTTTTTTTATTTTTGTTTAACTGGGGTGAGTAAATGGGGTTTGACTAGTTTAGTGGGAATGGGGCCGGGTATGATTTTAAGTGTTTTGGGCTTATGGATTTGCTAAGGGTGAGATGGGCTTGTGGGAATAATGGGTTAAATGATAAAACAAAAGGGCTGGTTTTATTTATAAGGTTTTAGGACTAGAATTTGGCAAGGATCAAAAGTGTAATTCTGCATACTTCAGGGATCAAAGCTGCCAAGCTTCCAAAATATTTCCAAGGGTCATATTTCTTAATCTCTAATTCTTGGAGGGTTGACTTTGACTATTCTTCAACAAATATCTTCAAAGGACCATATTTGACAACTTCTGAAAGTAGAGGGACCAATCTTGCCAATTCTTCAAATTATGCACCAAGGACTATTTCTGACTTTCTTTGGATCTCTGAGGATGTATTTGGAACTTTGGGCTCTTGACTTTGACTTTTTGACTTCCCCGGCTTCGGCTTTTGACACTTTCCATTCTCGTGCTCGTTTTTGTCGGGTTTTTGTGATTTTGATGTCATTTCTGAAATATCCGTACCTGCACGATCACAAACACAAAAATACACTTTTCTTTGGCATTTGTTAGTGATATTAGTCTATTTGGGTCGGTATTTGGCCATAAAAAGGTATGTGAATTAACACATACCATCCTAGTTAAGGAAAGCTTGGGGAATTTCAGTGACCCAACAGTCTCCCCCTATTTGGATATACAAATAGCCTAAGTGTTCTATGAGTCAGTGTGAGTGAGCAAAGGTCTTCTTCTCACACTAAGAGTATCTAAGTAATATTAGGACACTGATTAAATATAAACATTACTCTTCATTAATCATTATTACAGTCCTAAAAAATGACAAAAGATACATAAGGGATAAGTGGTGTTGCAGATTCAGATGTTGAGCTTGTAGCCAAGAGCTTCAAGCTTTGTTCTCTTTGACTTCAGCAAGTTCTTTTCAGGATGCTCTTCAATCTTGGCTCTCAGATCTTTGCAGAACCTTACATTCTCAGCAGTCTTAATTGGAGAAGCCATCATGAAGTACATTAGCATAGCCTTGACCCCAGCATTATCAATGTCTGACCATCTCTGGAAGGAGGGGTTGCCAAACTCATCAGTGAAGTACAACCCTCTTTCAGGTTGTTCAAGGACATGGTTGTTCACGAAGGTGACTCCTTCAGGAAGTTCTCTATTGCAGTCCAGGCCAGGAACCTTAATTTCAGGTTCAGGGTCAACTCTTTTCCTCTTCCTTTGAGAAGGCTGAGATGAGGCAGCTTGAATGGCTGATACTGAAGGTGGGAGCAAAGAAGGAATGCCAAGTTCTATATGCTTCTTGGCCAAGTTCTCATAGCGAGTTTTGAGAGACTTCATCAGGGTTTTGACACAAGCGTTGTTCTTCTTCAAAATGAGTGGTCTCAACTCGTCAAGTTCAGTGATCCCAAAATCAGTAATCTTGAAGGGATCATGAACTTCAAAGTGTCGCTTGTCTTGACCCCTGAAGACACTGACAACTGCAGGGTTGGTCTTTGGATGAATCTTGACATCAGTGATGGGATCAAGATTCAGTCTCTGTGTCATGATCCAAGTATATCTCTCTATGTTCTTTTGCTTGACCTCAGCAGCTCTTTTCAGTCTAGCATCCTTCTTTTGCTTGAGTGCTAACCAGGCAGCATCCTGAGCTTGTTTAAACTTCTCACCACCTTCCCTATTCTCCAAGTCTTTAGGATCAAGCCCAAGAGCTTCTCCTTCTTCATTGACGATTTCAATGATAGCAACCTTGCTGATCCTTTCTTCTTCAGTCATCATTCTTAACCTTTCCTCTTTATCCATATGAGCTTGAATGTCAGCTTCAATGAGATAATATATCACATCATTGATTTCATAAGGGACTTTTTCTGGTTCTGGTTCAGGCCTTACAGTCGTGGAAGCAGGCATTAGCTTCCTTGGTTGTTCAGGCTCTGGTGTAGTCATGATGCTTTTTCCCTTATCTTGCTGACTGTTGAGGGGAGGTTGATAAGATGAAATTGGAGTGGCCTGAAGTATATGCTCCCCCTTAGTGTAAGAAGGAGGTTCCTCAGATACAATTTCAGTGACTGGATGGCTGGTGGATGCCTCTGGAATGGGGACTTCAGTAACATTCTCCCCCTCAACTGTTGCTGGAGCTTTAGTGAGAGCAAGAGTTGGTGGCGTCACCGAAGTCGAAGGAGCTGAAGAATCCTTAAAGGCCTGAAAGATCTCAGACATCATAGACTTGATGTCCTTGTTATCCTGTTGAATGCTAAACACTTTAGCTTTGAGAGAAGCCTGAGAATTTTCGAGGGTAGTCATGCGAGATCCAAGAGTCCAGGCCACTGAGCCAGATGACTTAGCCCAGTCGGCAACATTCTTGTCAAGGCTACTGAGTGAGGACTGCATGTTGGTCACTGAGGTGCTGAGAGACTGAAGATCCAAAGACTTTAGCAAACTGACCAATTCAGGGAAACCCGCTGATTGCTGAATGAAGATTTCCGAAGCCTGAAGAAGCTTCTTGGTAAGTTCAGGAACTTCTTTGACCAATTCTTGAATGTTTTCAACCTTGGGAATGAGCTTTTTGAAGGATTCAACGAACTTGTTCATGTGTGCAGTCAAGGTTGTCAGGCTGTGGTCAATGCTGGAATTCTGTTCCCTGACATTATCATGAAATTCTTCTACAGAGTCCTTGAGGTTGAAGTAGTGGACTGATTGTTCANACCAATTCTTGAATGTTTTCAACCTTGGGAATGAGCTTTTTGAAGGATTCAACGAACTTGTTCATGTGTGCAGTCAAGGTTGTCAGGCTGTGGTCAATGCTGGAATTCTGTTCCCTGACATTATCATGAAATTCTTCTACAGAGTCCTTGAGGTTGAAGTAGTGGACTGATTGTTCAGTGTGCATATCAAAAACTTCATCAGTGACCCCACGAAACAAGGCATTGGTTGCCTTCTTCCAGAACTTTATCATTTTTCGGCCAGTGAGAGGAATGTGGTCATCCTTTTCATCTAAGGATTCAGAAGGTTCAGCCTCAGGTTGTGATTCTTCAAATTTGTGGGATGGAGACTGAGGAGTTGGTTCAGTGGGTTCAATGGTTTGATCATCACTCTCCATGTCATCCCTAGCTTTAAAGGTCTCTTCTTCACTGCTCTTGCTCATGTCATCATCCGAATCAAGAACATCCTGAAAAGTTGCCATAGAGTCAATCTGCAAAATGGGGTTAACCAGCTCCTCTTCATAAGAAGATTTGCCTTCGGTATGATCAGGGCCTGACCCCTCAATTCCAGTGGATTGGGTTTTATCCACCTGGTCCTTAGGGTCAGTCCCTGAGGAATGCGCAACTCCATGAGGGGGTGATGGTTCCGTATCAGTGGGTGGTTTCAGTCCCCCTGAGTCTTTGTCCCCAGTTGCCCCTTCAGACACTGATGGGTGTTTCCCAATGTCATCATGAGGAGCGATGGAAGGCGCTTCCCTACTAGCGGGTTGTATGTTTCCCTCTAGATCTTGGGAAGTAGTAGTTGGGACCAAGGACACTGACTGTGATGTATCAGTGTCCTTCGTTGTCACCGGGGGTGTTGAAGCCTGGCCCTTGGGTGTCTTATCAGTCTGGGGTCTTTTGTGCCTTTTAGGCTGTGTCCCTGAAGTCTTAGGGCCCTGTGCCTTTGGGTTGGTTTTTGGCACAGTCTTAGACTTCCCTCTTTTCTTAGAAGGGAGAGGTGGAGACACTGAGTCCCTCAGGTTGTTTACAGCAACCATATGGTCCGTCAAATCAATGTTGGAGACTGAGGATGGGTCTTTTGAAAAATTTTGTGAACTCAGGATGGCAGGTAAAGAGCCAAGGGGAAAATCCTAAGTGTAGTCACAACCCAGTAACCTTTGTAGAGCACATGAAAGGAATCTAGGGTAGGAAACATAATCCAACCTAGAGTCCTTCAGTAGCTTGGTTACGAGATCACTGTAAATGATCTCTCCAATGTCGACATTGACTCCTGTCATCAAGCAGTAAGACATCATCAACTGCATAGAATTAATCTGTTCAGTTGATGAATGATTCCCACCGAGGACCTGAATCACAAAAGTGAATAGGAGCCTCCAAGCCGTGGGAAAGGAATTCTTGGTGACAGAGGTCTTGTCCAAGTTGTCAGGTTTCAAGGCGAATCTTTTCAGCCCCGTTTCTACCACATCAGGGTGCGGGGCTTCAACATAAATTCCATGGTTCTAATCAAGCCCTGTTGAGGAGCAAAAAGTTTGAAAATCAAGAGTAAATATTTTTGTCCCATTTAAAACCGAGAAACTGATAAGGTATTCCCTGAGGGGTCGTTGTTTATCCTTATCAGTAGGGGGTGACGGGTCATAGGCCACAGCAGTTGCCTACAACTCCCTGAGGTAGTTGTGATACTGAAAATAGGGTGTAGAGGTGAAGGCATGTTTCAAAGGGCAGTTGTAAAGAAATTTAACAATGTCTTTGTAGGCAGGAACGTTTGAAGGATATGAAAAGTTGCCTAAGACATTGTTGGTTTTGAAGTTTACATCACCCGGAGTTAAAGGTGCCCATTGAGGTGCAACTTGTATTCCTTGGTCTGTTGCCATTTTTGAGTCAATAAAGATTTTGAAAAAGGTTTAGTGGCAGATATAGATTACCAGATGGTTACAAGTTGGATCCAACAAGATCAATGCCGTGAAATAATCTATATGATATTAAGAAGATGATAGAAAACATGGATATCTTTTGCTAACAAACTGCTTAACCAAGAAAAAGATTTGAAAAAGCTTTTGAGAACACACAACTTTGTTTGACAAATGATTTTTGCAAAGTTTCTTTGAAAAAAATTTGCGTGTGCGTGTGTTTTTTTTGTTGTTGTGAATGGGGTTTTATAGAGTGGTGAATTGTGTTTAGGGGATTTCAAAGGATTTTGATATTTTTGAGAAAAAAATATAAATTCCTTTGAAATCCGCATTTAATTTTACCACTCCACTTCCCCATAATTTTCGCACCTGTTCATTTGAACAGTTGCGCACTTTTGCAGGGACTAAAATATCTCAAGATATTTTATGTGAGAGAGGGCAGTTAATGCCAAGTGGGATAATTGGTGATGATGTGGGGGCCCAAGATGTGGATGCCAGAAAGGTAAGACATATATTCCTATATTAAATAAGAATTCAGTTACCAACCTAGGACATTTACTAACTAAATACTTAGAGCATTTAGTTAAGCATTAAATGCTTTCAGTGTGTCTTGGGCACCCTGAGGAAACGATTCATCAGTGTGTATGTTTTTAGACAAGTATCTCACTGAGGATTATTCAGGGACCTTAGAGAGACTTAGCACCATGTTGGATGACATTTACTCAGTGTCCTGACTGTCGATGTTCAACATGCCCAATTCTGCTTTCAGTCTTGTGAAAGTGGGCTCATCCAGGGGTTTTGTGAAAATATCAGCAAGCTGATATTCAGTGGGGATGAAGTGTAATTCAATCTCTCCATTCATGATATGATCCCTGATGAAGTGATATCTGATATCAATGTGTTTGGTTCTTTGATGAAGAACTGGGTTGTTGGAAATGGCAATTGCACTGGTGTTATCACAAAAGATTGGAACACTTTTGTAATGGATGCCATAGTCACTGAGTTGACTTTTCATCCATAGTACATTTGCACAACAGGAGGCTGCAGCTATATATTCTGCTTCAGCTGAAGACATAGCCACTGACTGTTGTTTCTTTGTACTCCAACATACAAGTTTTCCTCCAAGGAATTGGCAGGATCATGAGGTACTTTTCCTATCCATGTTACAGCCTGCATAGTCTGAATCAGTGTAACCCTTGAGATCAAATCCTGAGCATTTAGGATAATACAAACCAAGGTTTGGAGTTCCTTTAAGGTATCTGAGGATCCTTTTCACTGTAGTGAGATGTGATTCTTTTGGATCAGACTGATATCTTGCACATAAACATACTGCAAACTGAATATCAGGCCTTGTGGCTAGGAGATACATCAGTGAACCTATCATTCCTATGAACATGGTTTGATTCACTGATTTACCGTTGAGATCAGGACCAAGATTGTTTGGAGGAACCATTGGGGTTTTAACTGAAGCACAGTCACTGAGTTCATATTTTTTTAGTGTGTTCTTGATGTACTTCTCTTGACTGATGGAAATGCCTTTGTCAGTCTGTTTGATTTGAAGTCCAAGGAAGTATGTTAGTTCTCCCATCATGCTCATTTCAAACTGCTTTGTCATCAGTTTCTCAAACTGTTTGCACAGTTTGTAGCTTGTTGCCAAAGATGATGTCATCCACATACACTTGGACCAAGATCACATCTTCCTTTGTCCTGTAGATGAATAGTGTGTTGTCTATTCGTCCACTGACAAATTTGTTTTGGGTTAGGAAGGCTGAGAGAGTATCATACCATGCCGTAGGAGCTTGCTTAAGACCATAGAGGGCTTTGTCAAGCTTGCAGACATGGTTAGGGAACTCATAGTTTTCAAATCCAGGGGCTTGTTGAACATAAAATTCCTCTTTAAGTTTACCATTCAGGAATGCACTCTTGACATCCATGTGGTAAACTTTGAAGTTCATGTAAGTGGCATAAGCAAGAAAGATCCTGATGGCTTCCATTCTAGCAACAGGGGCAAACGTTTCTTCATAGTCAATTCCTTCCTGTTGATTGTAGCCTTTGGCAACAAGCCTTGCTTTGTTCTTAACAATAGTGCCATTTTCATCAGTTTTGTTCTTGAACACCCATTTCATGCCAATCACATAAACACACTGAGGGCATTCAACTAAGGTCATGACATCATTTTTATCAAATTGTTCAAGTTCATCATGCATGGCATGAACCCAACTTGGATGTTTCATGGCTTCTTTCACAGTCTTGGGTTCGATGGTCGAGATGAAGCCTACATACAGACATTCATTGGCTGAGGCTGCAGTGAGTTTGACAGCCATCCTTCTAGTGAGCATTCCCTCAAAGACAGGTTCACCAATGATATTGACAAGCTCAATGTGTTGGTGCCTAGACCATCTTTCTTGAGGTCTGGGATAGGAGTTTGAGCTTGTTGAGGCCTGATTTGGAGGTGTAGTGGGTTCAGGTGTAGGTGCCTGAGGTTCCTCAAGGGTTTGATTTTCAGTGGGTTCATTTTGAAAGTCGTTTTCAACAAGTTCTAAATTCTCAGGTTCAGTATGAGATATCTGATTTTGTACTTGTTGAGCTTCAACAAACTCACTGATGGTTGGATAAGGAAGGTTGTGAGGGATGATGTAGTATGAGAAGTCTGCATCAACCTGATATTGTATGGAAGGATTGTTTTCAGGATGATATTCATCAGGAGGATATCTTGATGAATCATCAATCCCAATTGCTTCCACTGAAGAGTTAGAAGACTGAATGACTTCAGTGCTCTCATCAAAGGTGATGTGATAGGTTTCCTCAGTCTGTTGTCTTCTAGTGTTAAACACTCTGAAGGCTTTGGAGACCAGTAAGTAACCTAGGAAGTATCCATCATCAGCCTTGGCAACAAATTTGCCTAGGTGATCCTTGTGATTATGAATAAACACAGGGCACCCAAACACATGAAAGTAGCTGATGTCAGGGATTCTACCCTTGAATATCTCATAAGGGGTTTGTTATGTCTTTTGACAATGATGGACCTATTTTGAGTGTAGCATGTTGTTCTGACTGCTTCAGTCCAAATATGTTTTTAGAGGACTGAGCCATTCAACATTGTTCTAGCTGCCTCAATTAGTGTTATGTTTTTCCTTTTAGCCACTCCATTTTGTTCAGGAGTGTAAGGAGAAGAGAAGTTTTGAGAAATTCCTTTCTCATCACAGAAACACTCAAGGTCCTGATTCTTGAATTCAGTCCCATTATCAGTTCTGATTTGTTTGACCTTGATGTCATTTTGGTTTTCAATGTTCCTGACAAAGGACATGATGATCTCAGCTGCCTAACTCTTCTTGGTCAGGAATTAAACCCAAGTGTATCTTGAGTATTCATCCACTATAACCAAGGTATACTTCTCATGGTGAATAGACATTGGACTGACAGGTCCAAAGAGATCCATGTGGAGGAGATGAAGGCAGCTTTTGATTGAGAAATTTTGTTTGGTTTTGAATTAGGCCCTATGGTGTTTTCCCTTTTCACATGTTGAACAAGGTTTGTCTTTTGAAAACGCAAGTGAGGACAAGCCAAGAACTTTGTTTTGTTTGGCAAGGTTGTTGATGTGTTTGAAGTTGAGATGAGAGAGTCTTTTATGCCATAGCCAGTTGATTGCTTCATTTGCCTTTGTAAAAAGACAAGTTCCATTCTGAGTGAGTGTTGACATGTCTAGGACATAAACATCATCTCTTCTTGGTGCAATCAACACAACTTCTTTGTTGGCATTAAAGATGGTTCCTCTCTTATCATCAAACTGAACTATGTATTTTGCATCACATAATTGGCTGACACTAATGAGGTTGTATTTGAGTCCATTTACATAAGCTATCCTTGTGAAAACTATACCATTGCAGTTTACTGAGCCATAACCTTCAGTGGGAGCTGATGAGTTATCACCAAATACTACTTTAGGTCCTGGTTCTTCTATGTATTTGTGCAAATACTGCTTCACGCCAGTCATGCTTCTTGAGCATCCACTATCTAGATGGCACACAGGCTCCCTGGCGTGTTTCTGCACACATAGTAAACTGAATTAGTTCTTTCTATTGACCCACTTCTCAGTGGGTTTGTGCCTCAAGGACTTCTTAAACTTATTAATGGACTCATGATCAGTGGTGGAGTGAACTTTGCTTCCAGAAATTGTGCATCTTGAACTTGAAGAGGACTCAGATGACTGAGAGACATTTGTTGTCAGTCCTCTTCTAGCCTTGATGACATTATCATGTCCTGAAGCATCATGGGAAGGATCTCCACATATATCATAGCAGGGATGCATCAGGCAGTCAACTGGGTGATGGTCATTGAAACCACAGTGTGTGCAAGGTTTAAGAGGCACACCCTTTGTTTTCAGGGTTTGCTTTGATGTCGAAGCATACTTTTGAGCCTGAGCTTTGTATTTTGCTTGATCATTCAAAGATGTGACAAAAGAGATGTGATCAGATGTTCTGTGATCTTCTTGTTTGCATATCATGCAAAACAGGATTCTGTAACAGTTATCAGTGGTGTGATTTGTGTAACTACATAATTCACATCTCTTGAGTGGCTTCCTGGTGGACTTTGTTTTTGTTGTACTAGAGGAAGCTGAAGTTGGTTCCTTATCCTTAGATGAGGTTTTGTCAGTTGATTCCAGCTTTTCACTTAGCTTCCTGACTAGTTCAGCCAACTGATCAACCTTTGAGTCAGTGCTGACATTTTTAATCTCAGTAGAGATGGAAGGTGTTGAAGCTTCAGTGGGAGCTGTAATTTGCTTGTTTTGTTTGGTGCTGGGATTTTTCAGGATCGTTGTGCCTAATCCCACCTTCTCCTTGGGAGAGTGTTGAGAATAAACAAGAGGTCCTATGCTAGAACAAGGTTCAGCTCCCGGAAGCACTTTCAGTGAATGTAAAGGAGTTTGGGACATTGATTCAGAGTCACTAACATCTTCAGCATTGCTGGTATCATCAGTGACTCCAAGTAACTCCTTAATGGCCTGACTTTCAGGCATCAAGATCTTTCCAGTATCAAAATTAGGCATATTGCCTTCAGGACTGGGTCTTTCAATCCAGTCCTTCGACTTAGGATTCATCTCTTTTGCAAAAAGTGTGCTAGCAGGCAAGAAAATCCTTTGACGTCTCAGTAGAGGATTCAGGGAGTTGATCTTCTCCTATTACCTTCTTTTTGGTACTAGGGATGAGACTGACAGTTTCATAGACACTAGGATTTTTCTTGGTCCAGCTTTCAATGACATCTTTTTCTTTCTTAAGTTCTTCTTGAAGAGCATGGTTTTGTTTTATAAGTTCAGTATTTTGAATTTGAAGTGTGACATTTTCAAGCTTAGCCTGTTCTAAAACAAGAAGTTCATATGTACACTTATTTAATTCATATGTAAGTTTGTTAAACTTTGAAAACAGATTTAACCTTTGCTCTTCAACATACTTAAGATCAACATTGATATAGTTCATATAAGATTCCCAATCAGATTCATCATCCATAGAAAGTAAAATGTTTACCTTTTTCATGGTGATGTTGACCCATTCGCCATTTCTTGCACTGCTTTTGCCAACTGCAAGCTTGTTGTCATCTGAGAGTGCCATCAGTGCACTGACATGAACTTCTTGTCCCTCTGTGGACACTTCTTCCTCATACAAGTCATATGTTTCAGCAACTAGCCCTTTGTTTTTATTCTGAGCAGGTTTGCTAACTTGAGGAGACTGAGAGTTTGAGGGAGCAGCTTCAAGAAGAGCAAACTTGGTTTTTGCTTTCCTATACTTTGCTTCAAAATCTTTTTGAGAACTTTTCTCAGTGTGGTTTTGAAAGAATTGAGGAGACTGAAACATTTTGGGTTGAAATTTGCCAGTTCCTAAGGAGTGATTTCCTGAAAACTTATATGATGGTTCTGAAAGAGTTTTTGNCAAACTTGGTTTTTGCTTTCCTATACTTTGCTTCAAAATCTTTTTGAGAACTTTTCTCAGTGTGGTTTTGAAAGAATTGAGGAGACTGAAACATTTTGGGTTGAAATTTGCCAGTTCCTAAGGAGTGATTTCCTGAAAACTTATATGATGGTTCTGAAAGAGTTTTTGAGAAACAATCTTTAGCAAAATGGCATCTTTTACCACATTTGTAACATTCAACATTATCATTTGGTTTTGCATTTGAAAAAGTTTTGTTTCTTTTGATAAAACATTTTGAGTTAGCAAGGAGAGCTCTTTCTTGAAATTCATTTTGCAAATCATTCAAGTACTCCTCACTATCTCTTTCATCAGGCTCATCATCTAAGTTTTCTTGGTAGTCCTGCACAATACCATTAGAATAGAAAGCAGTAGATATGGGTGAAGCAGTCAGGGTCTTTTTCATTTCTTGAGCTTTCTTAGTCTCAGGGTATCTCCTTGAGATTAAGTTATCCTCATAGAGGTACTTTCCAAAGGTTTCAGGAAGCTCAAGATTTTGAAGGTTATTAACATTTCTCATACCTGAGAGAAGTTTAACCATTTCTCAGGGAGACTGTTGACAAAGCCAACATTGATTTCATGCTTAGACAAGGTGACACCATCATTGGGCAGTTCATTTAGGAGGGTCTTATAGCGGGTATAGGTTTCTAAGAGACTTTCAGTGTCTTTGGCCCTGAAAGTGTTGAACTCAAGTTTCAGGTCCATGACCCTATTTTCCTTGGTATCTGAGGGACCTTCATAGCTATAAACTAAGTCAGTCCAAGTCTGCTGGGCAGTAGGACAGTTTATGACTGATTTTATTATATCGTCAGGAAGACATGATATAATGATGCATTTCAGGCGTTGGTCTTGGTTGACCACCCTCCTCTCATCTATAGTCTGCTGACCTTCAGGTTTAACTAAACCTTCAACTGTTTTTGGGATATATGGACCTTCATTAATGAGCATAATGTAATAAGGTTCCATCCCATTTAGGTAGCAAAGCATTTGCTTTTTCCACTTGTTAAACTTACCAACTTCAAGTCGGGGAGCAGTAGCAGAGTAGCTTCCTCCCTTTTTATCGACTAGTTGGGGTACATCATTATCAGCCATTTTGGGATCTTGATTTTAAAAAATTTGAGCACTCTGTGGTTTTTAAGAAAGTTTTATAAACCAGAGGCTCTGATACCACTTGTTGGTCCCATTTACCCGGTTAAGTTAACTATAAAAGTTAATCTAAATGTGTATTATGATATAATGATGTAATAAAGTTCTTTGATAAAAACAACTTATAAGAATAAAACGTAAAACAAAACACAAGGTAATTTTCAACATTTAATTCTTATTAGAAATGAATCAAAGAATTATACCCAAGTGTTTGCGGAATAAACACTTGGGATTGAAGTGACAAGTGTGGTTACTCTCCTCGCTAAACTTAAGCAAAGCTTAAGTAACAACTATGGTACGTCCAAGCTATCTTGGGTACAAGTATGTTATTTGGAGGAGAAAAGTGTTTGTGAATGTCTAAGCATTAATTACACCAACTTAACCTTTTCTCCTCTTTATGATCCTATTTATACACAAGTATAATACATACTATTACCCAAGGGATTAAAGACTTCATAAGATAAATCTTAGAAGATTTTGTTCTCTGTTAAAAGCAACCCATATTGGGTTAGAAGACAGATAACCTTTTTAGGCATAGGTCGGATTGTAGCCAAATAAGGAAAGTTTGACTTATAAAGTGATAGAGCACTTTATTAGAGCAGTTCAAACTTTCCCTCCCAATCCCGCCTATTCTTCAGTCTTCAGGTAGCTTTATTCAGTCTTCATAGTTGGTGAGGAGACTTGGGGATTCAGTGAGCTATTGTCATCACTCACTGAATCCATCACCTTCTTCTTTGGCTTAGATGCCACTCACTGAGAGTCCACCTCACTGAATGGAAAACCTTTCTTCGTTAGGCTTGTTCTAAGCATCCTGAAGATGACTCACTGGGTGACTGATCACTCAATGACTTGTTACGTTTAAGGGAATCTAACACTTAGGTTATTTTATGTTCAAATCCTAGTTAAGGGAAGCTTGGGGAATTTCAGTGACCCAACAAGTTCATCTATGAGGTGGTCATTGTTTAACAAGTCATATCATAGGAATGTAGTCAAACTATTGGGATGTTGCTTAGAGACCTACGTTCCACTCCTAGTGTCTGAATTCATTTCATATGGTACCTTATATGATCATATACACAATGGGACTAATGAGTTTCCAATTTCTTTGAACAAGAGATTACAATTAGCTACAGAGGTTGCAGGGGTGCTAGCTTACTTGCATTCAGCTACTTCCATTTACTTGTTGTCAAACCACGATTCCTCGTTATCTCAAATTATACAGTATGAATCTCACGGATTTGGTAAGTCAGATGGATGGAGATCATAGAGCTTGTGGGTCTGCCTTATTGGTGGACAAGGACTTATATAGTTATATGAGCCATTTGCTGTTAGGGGTGCTGACTCTGCTATTCTGACATCACTTCTGTGGACTCTAGCAGACATTGACAAAAATCAAGTAACTAGAAATGCCAATATGGTGGTTGATATGGGCAATGGTAGTGCGATAGTCACATGGAGCTGTTCCTTTAGGGAGGTTTTCCAAGAAAATCCTTATTTGGCAAATGGTTGCATTGTATGAACTCTCATTCTTACTCGTACTTTATTTGTTTATTTTGCTTGTTTTCAAGCGTAGTTGTGTATACCGTATCTAACATGGATGGATCAACTTCCATTTGTCTTGATATGTACGGAAGAGTGTATAAGGTGCAGAAATAGAGGTTTCTGTAGCTATGATGGGACAATACATCCACAAAAAGGTGTAGAGGAGGTTTCTGTAGCTATGATGGGACAATATATGACATCAATGGCTTATTTTACAATAGAAGCTTCACTTGTGGTTACGATGGAGTCATAGAGATCACCTTAATTATAAAAGCAAATCCCTGAGTTTATTAGGTAATGTGTTTCACTTTGTTTTTTGGTTTTTCTTACATAATATCGACATGAATCTTCCACATTTTTTTAACACCTTTACGCTACTTAGTTACTAAAATTTCATTTTGTTATAGGGTTAATTCCGAAACTGGACCACGCGCGATGTACTTTTACCCACTTTTAGACTTTTTTTTCGTTTCTCATATTGGATCAGCGCAACTTCTAAATTGAGCAACTCAACATGAAAGTGACACGCGTCAAAATATTTTATATTAAAGTACACAAATTGATTAGTACTTGTAAGGTGTGTGTCGGGTATAATGTATAGGGCAACCTGTACTTTATTGAGCGACTCGTATTGGGCAATTTTTTTTAGCTACTAGCTTCTTGGGGAAGGAACACTTTAGTACAATTAATACCATATTTCATGAATTAACCACTCTCCTAATTAACCTCACTCATGTTATAAATGAACTCATAACTCATCTTCCTCCAACACATACTCATCTTCCAACATCATTTACATCCTCTATTCTCATCTTCCTCCATCTAAAAAACACTCTGCAACTCACCAATATTCTCATCTTCCACCATGACGACCACCGGATCTCACTACAAGTCAAACTATCAACCAGCAATCCTCACATCCACTGGACCTTTCAACAACCCGAGATGTTTATCAAAGTTATGAGGTATTCTTTTAAGCTATGTAATAGATATGTACTAGTAATTAAGGCTTGAAGGTTTTTTTCATATATTTTAACATCTTGTTTGTAGATCTGCGTTTTAATTTAACTTTTATTCTGAAACACTGTTACAGACTTCTGTAAGCCTCGACTGCCGTCGCTGCGGGAAGTCTTTGCTGCCCATGCTGTATGACTGGAAGGTTGATAAAGTTATGTATGAGTTCGGCTACGGCTGTGGTGACAGAGGCGGAGACAACCATTTTCAGGTCACGTTACATCTTTGTCAGTAGATTAACACCTTTCATATACGCTTGTTTCCTCATAATGGTTTACTGACTAAAATGGTTTGACAATTTTTTTTTAAATAACTACCCAAAAATTAAATAACACTTATATGGAGATATGTCTTAATTAAGTACCAAAAAATTACATAACAGATATATGGACATTTGTTTTAATTAAGTACCAAAAAAGTGCATAAGACTAATATGGACATTTGTTATAATTAACCACCAAAGAATTGCATAATACTTGCATAGGGTTTGACATATCATGTACGAACATTTAATGTGAAGGCAAAAGTACAATTACGTATCAGGGTTTATATGTAATTTGTCCACATTCATGTGAAATTATTTGCTATTTAGTAAGATGAATATTTTTGTTTATGCAGCATCTCTTCATGGCAGTTGATTTAAAAATGGATGGGTGGAAGTGAAAAGTTAGTGTCTATTCTATTCCATATGGCTCGACAAAATGCACGGTCTCTTGTTATCCTTCTGATATACACTCGTTGGTTGGCGAACGTGATGAAAGCCCCGTAAGTGAACCTTCTCGTCGTATGAAATGCATTAAATATTTTCTGAAATTAGCTTAATACAGTTTAAAAAACATCATGGCAAAAAAAAAAGATTTTATATAGTTATTGGTATGAGAATTAAGTTTTTAACACAATTAGTGAATAAATAGGTTTTATATATGTTTAGGCGCTATCTAAGAAAGTTAAAGCTTCAGTTTGATATACTTGTCGATTTTATAAAAGTGTTTCAACGATAAGTTCAAACTAACAAGGTATGTAATAGGTGCTGGCATGACTTGTTAGATTGAACTTGTCTCGCTAACCTCAATGATAAAGATATGTCTTTCCAGTGTTTTTGATGGTATCCGAAAGTTAATTTGTGATAAAGATTAAGGACGCAAATGGTTCTAGGGTCGGTATCCAAATCAACTTTCGAAAACCATCATAAACGCGGGATAGATGTATCCTTATCATTGAGGTGTGTTGATTGCGATAATGATATAGTGTTTCTTGTTCATGGCAAGCCACACTCCTTCATTATCCCATTCAACACGAGAGTCCTAATACTCACTCACTTTTATATAATAGATAATTCTATCATACGTTAGGAGATGTTAATTTGTCAAAGTGATATAGTTGTGGATTGTAGAGAAGTGTTTCAAAGTGAAGTTGAAGGAAACAAGTTATGTTTTAGCTGCCCACATTACTTTGTGGATGCTTGGTTTAAGTTTAAAAATGAGTCTGGAATTTCAACATACCTTTGCCTTCTTAGTTCCCATACAGTTCCTTTTGTTTTTTCAACAACCTAGCAATGAGCCTGGTGCAGGCCTTTGCTCAAAGGGAGTTGAAACGATAAAAGGAGCTGTAGCGGGAACTGAGAAGGGTTACGTATGTTGGTTTGTTGCATTCCATTCTTTTTTATGATCTAAAACCAACCATCCACCAAGTAATGTGGCCATACACAGCTTGCTACATTGAGCTTCACCTTGAAAACCTCAATGATCTAGGCACATCTATCTAACAATGTAGATGGGTTCCATTGCTTAAATTGACTGAGTTCCCTAAAACCGTATGTGTGCTTGTTCTTGATCCCATTATTTTTTTCTTTCTTTTTCTGTTTATGGTTTTTTGAAAAATGTGATCAATATCAAGCACACCGATGGTTTTAGGGAACTCAGTCAATTTAACCAATGGAACCCATCTACATCGTCAGATTGATGTGGCCCGATCATTGAGGTGTGTTGATTGTGATAATGATATAGCGTGTATTGTTCCTGGCAATCCACCCTCCTTCATTATCCCATTCAACACGAGTCCTAGTACTCACATGCTTTTCTAGAATCGATATACTTGGCACACCTTGGTACTTTGAGCTTCCCCTCGAAAACCCATTCTTATGTCATTGTCATTGCATTGGGTTTGGCGCAAACCTTTGCACATATTTCGTCGACATGGCAATGGGATTTCCAGTGGAGGCTCAAATTACCAAAGTGTGTCCACTTGCATATGCACCGTTGTTGTTTTATGCGTGTTTCTTTAGTAAGTAAAATCTTTAGTTTATAGTCCATTGTGTTGTTCATTTTTTAATATTGACATACGATGTTTAAACATAATTACCCATTCTTCGTGTCCACAACCGTTCCTTTTGTTATTTCAGCAATCTAGCAATTCGCTTGGTGCATGCTTTTGCTCAAAGAGTGTTGAGAAAGCAAAAGGGATTGTTCGGGGGCACGCAGAAGGGGTAACTTTGTTGATTTTCGCCTATTACAGTTGTAGGACCTACGCTGTTTTAGACATGCAACATCGTGTGTCAATATTAAGAAATGAAGATCATGATGCAGTTTCATAAACTACATAACAACGACCGTTGTACATGGTAAAATTTAGGCACATTATTTTGTAGTTGGTAGTTACAGTATCATTGCATCCTGTTGAGGTAGGATCCATTGAATGACAACATCATTGATTAACCATACTCAAGGAATATAGAATTGATAACAAGGAAAGAGAGGATCTTGTAGAAGTGTATTTGGTGCAAATACATGTTTTTGCCATATCCTCCTTTTCCTTCTTATCATTCAATATTTATTGAGTCTGTCTTACCAGTGATCCTTAGTCACATCACCTACACCATCAGAGATATCTTTTCATTAGTTAAGAATAATGCATGCAGATAACTAGACATACGATGTTCAACTGAATTACCCATTCTCAGTGTCCACTACAGTTCCTTTTGTTATTTCAACAATCTAGCATTTGGCTTGGTCCAGGCTTTTGCGTATAGACTGCTGCAAAAGCAAAATGAATTTGTTGGATCGATATACTCTGACCAAACTAACTATGTAGCTTGTTAAGGGCTTAGTAATCTTGGATAAATCCTAAACTACTAACAATGAAACACTGAATGACTTTGTTAAATATGCGGAATCTACTTAAACAAAGCTTAAGAAGAATAATAAACTTCAACGATTCTATTAACTCTTTGAATCTGCTTTCGTACACAGACTCACAAACAACCCTAACAACTCTAATATCGAACTTGTAGTTTATCTCTAAAACGTATATCTCTAATGCTAACCTAGGGATCCTTTTATAGGCACAAGGAAAACCCTAGTCGGTTTACAATTCTTGAACGACAAGTAAACTAACTCTAACTTAGAATATTCTAGAATTTACATAATATTCCTTAATCTAATCTTGCATGTCGGCAGTCTTTAACCCTTGCAGTACTTTGACTTTTATCAACGAGCAGTACTTTGACCACGTATACTCCAGCAGTACTTTGATATTATGCCCCAACAATCCTTCCCTAACTTGAATTCTACTTGCTTGACTTCAAGTTTCTTTGTAACCTTTGAATAACAATCATCTTTATCTTCAAGGAAAGGTTGTATCTTTTAAAGTCATACTCGTTGTTGTTTTGTTACCATCAGTGTGTAGTTAGTATCTGCAATCTTTATCAGCAACAATTCTTTTTCTTTACAGCAACTTTAGTTCTTCTCAGCTACTCAGCAACATAAGGTACATCAAATCTGTTAAGTTTTATACTATTCTCATCACTTCCAGGTGTGTTAACTCCTGTGAGAGGTGAATCATTGAAAATTAATGGATTTTGATGTCTCTTTACCAAAGCCATTAACTTTGGAGTAGCCAATGTTTAGGTTAAGTAAACCATGGTACATTGATAACCATATGATTTTTAGCAAATCATCAGCTATCAACGGATTTAAATAGTCTTTACCAATAGCCGTTTGCTTTTGGACTAGCTAGTTCTTTTAGTATAATTACCATGGTGAACTAATTACCATATAAATGGATTTTCCACAGCCTTTACCACAAGCCATTTTCTTGTGGGCTAGCCAACTCTTCACTATCACAGATATGGTGAGTTGAAACCATACAATTTTTAGTAAATTGGCAACTAAAAACGGATTTGATTATCACATCAGAGCTGTACCCTCATGATAAGTCAAACTCTTTCTTGTCTGTTAAACATGGTGAGTTGAATACCATTTGTTGTGTAGCACAAATACTAACACCATGTATATCTCCAAAAACAATCTGTTGCTGTAAACTTTTGTGCTTCAAAAAGTATTTTGCACATGACAAAAATTGTTATTTCAAAAAGACTTTACTGGTTTTATGCTGCAAGCAGTACTTTGTGAAAGTACTGTTTGATCAGCAGTACTTTGAATAAAGTACTTGTTTATTCAAAAGATTTAAATAATTAAGACCATACCAGTAATTACACATCATCATCTTTTAATATTGTCCAATTAATGAACAAATTAATCACCATTAGAGCAGTTTCATCCTCTTGCTCTACTTCCATACCATGATCCAGCATCCTCATCATCAGATCTCTTGTAAGAGGATATCTTCTTTCTGCTAACATATGGATCATAGTACCATCTTCCAACTCTAAGACATGCACACCAGCCTTTTCAAAGAATTTCCAACTTTGAATTTCCCAGACTTCTTGATTCTTCCAAATATCATCTGTGCTTGTCTCCTTTGTTTCCCATAGTGTTGTGAGATCTCCCAGCAACAATACACCAATTCCTTTGAGTGGAATGTGTTCAAAATAAGCTTGAATTTGTTGGTGTAAATGAAACAAATCTTCTCTGTCTATAAGATACAATATATCCAACAACAAATTGAATGCTCTGAAGCTGTTATCTTCTCTATGGAAAACAAAATAATCTCCATCTTTCTTAGATTCTATCACTTCCAAATCTGATATCTTAGCCTTTGTAGCAGCATCTTCTTTTGACTTAGGAAGCTCAAAGTCAATAACTCTTAGGTAATTTCTTAGTTCATCAATTGTGTTTGCTCTTAATTACAATACAAATTTAGACTTCTTTGATGACTGTGATTTAGTTATTGTTCTTTTTCTTTTATTACCAGCCTCCATCATCTGTTTTCCTTCTTCGGTATCAAAACCAATAATGCCATCTACTTGGCTTTGATAAGTTTCTCTGACAGCATCATATAAATCCTTCATTTCTTGATACTTTAACTTCTGCAGACCTTTGTATCCTCGACCTTTCAAATAACTCATTTAAAAATTTCTTTCTTGAGCTTTTGTCATTGGTCTTCTTGGTTGAACAATTGGCTTGATTGAAATGTCAACTTTAGCATCTAATTCAGCTTGCAGCTTTCTTGCAGCTTCTTCACCTTGAGCTTCTTGAAAAGCCCTTATCTGTGCTAAAGTAAACTCCTTCTTCTTCTTCTTTTTCATTGGTTCTACCAAGACTCCTTTCCTTTGTCTTTAGGATCAATTTCTTGAGTAGGTTGAGAAGAAGGTTGTTCTTGAGTATGTTCAACTTCTTGAATAACAATGCCTCTAGGTCTGGATATACTCATCATAATCTCAGCAATAGTCTCATCATCACTATTGGTAGATTTTCTAACTTCTTCTTCCTGAACTGGATTGGATGGACCAACATCTTCTTCAAAATCCAAAGTCCTTGGTGTGA
>LBNU01023603.1:224251-240058 GCA_014162995.1 Artemisia annua
TCAGGTTATAGGTTCTGACGCCGTCAGCTCGCCGTCATTAGGGTTCTCGGATGGCCTAGATCTAATTCTGACGCCGTCACTTGTAAATTAGCTCTGGCCCGTCACTCTTTAGCATTACACCTGACGGCCTACTTCCTCTAACACCTGACGCCGTCAGGTGTAAACATCTTGTTTTCTTCATAGGGCGTCTAGTGTAATCTGATTCTACTCCTTTGTCAACATTGGCTGACGGCGTCACCTTGTGACTCTGACGCCGTCAGGAAGGTTTTCCAGCTTCTTTTGAGATTTTGTCATTTTCTCCACTTTTATGCTCCAAAAACGTCCAAATTAGCATGTTTTCCAGAATTCTTCTCAAAAGTACCTAAAATGACAAAAGGAACGATTTAGGGCAATATTTGATCACATTTACTCAAATTAGGGCTTAAATGACCCCTTAAAACGGGTACACTTTTCGTCTCATCAAATACCCTTACACTTGGGATTTGCTTGTCCTCAAGCAAATGAGCTTTTATTACAATCAAAATACGAGTTAGGGGTCATTTAACACAAATATAAAAGTAATTACAACAAATAGTCATTCGACCCTAATCATAATAAGCACGGAAATCATACACTAGCACCTCACAAATAGTGTTTGGATACTCTCATCTCTCAAGTGTCATAGAATTATATCTCATAAATGTTTAATCAATACGCGGAATTTACTGATTAACTTAATAGGAACACAAACACAATTATATCACCACTTAAACACTTCAATATATTGAATACGAGCACCCTGAATAGTGCTAGGGTTTTGCAACCTTGAAGTGAATACAATGCTAGAATAATACGTATTCTAGTCTAACCCTAGGATCTCCTTTTATAAACCAAGGAACCCTACAGGTTTACATCAACTTCCTACCCAAGACTAAGATATTCTAACATTATAGAATATTACACAAAATCTATTCTATAAATACAAACACACGTATATACACTTATCACATAAGCAGCAGAGTCTTAGCAGTATTCTTCCAGCAGTAGAGTCTCAGCAGTAGTCTTGACTGGCAGTAGAGATTTTACACTAGCAGCAGACTTGACTAACTAGCAGCAGTGTAGCACCCAAAAGTAGAGTTACTTCAAAACCCAACATGCTCAAAGGAAAATCATAATCATGTATGAAGTTCATAAAGTAAAGATCATATTCGTGTATGAAATTTGTAACTTATAAAAAATCATAGTTATATATGAATTTTGACAAGTATGCAGCGTACTGCGAATATTATTTTAAGGAGTCAAGAGTCTTGGCTCCTAAATTGTTAAACGCGCACTGTGTGCAATGTTGTGCATCCATCGTGGGGTGCGCAAGTGACTTACGCCAACGTCTTGAGCGTGAGGTGTTTAACAAGGATGCTGGATCCGATGTTGATGGGTTTGCAACCCTCTTACTCAACGAGTTGTTTAGTAGGTTAACTCATCCTTTTACCATCGTGGGTATTAATAAGTGCATGCACGCCATGTAGGCTAAAGGTAATGTAACCAACACATTGAAACATAAATATTATTTAAATAACAATGTAGAAAATGTGTTTCGGAGTTAGCTAGAAACCGCGAATTTGAATTATTACTTGTAAGTTTTTATAAAGAAGAGAAAGTACTTATCTAGATAAATAATTAAAAAAAAGTAGAAATACATGGATCTTTATTGGGGGCACATACTAAAGTGCATAGGTATCCATGTGCGGGGCCGTAGCGTTTCCTAAAGATAGCATCTTTTGAGATTTCGAATGTTCAACGTGCGTTGCAGCTCATGGCCATCCTTATCGCGCAGTTTGTACGCGCCTTTTCCAAGTGCTTCAACGACCTCGTAAGGTCCTTCCCATTTTGGTCCTAGCTTTCCAGTATCTTCTGCGCGGCTTGAGTCATTTTCGCGGTATACGAAATCGCCTGGTCTGAATGAAGTACTTCGTACTTTGGCGTCATAGTATCCTTTCATTCTTGACTTGGCTTTTTCTTCCCATATCGCTGCGCGTTCACGCCTTTCTTCCAATAGATCTAAGTCTATGCGCCGCTCATCATCATTTGTGGTGATCTTAACTTCCGTTGTGCGAATGGTTGGCATCCCGATTTCGGCCGGTATGACAGCTTCTGTCCCATAGACAAGGGAAAATGGGGTGTCTCCGTTGCTAACTTTGATGGTTGTGCGGTGCGCCCATAAAACATGCGAAAGTTCTTTCACCCATCTTCCTTTGTGTCTGTCCAGACGTGCTTTGATTCCTTCACCTAGACTGCGATTCGCGCGTTCAACCAGACCGTTGGTTTGTGGGTGCGTTACTGACGCGAAGTGTTGTGTGATATTTAGTTGCTCACATCAATCTTTGAACGGGTTGTCACGGAATTGTTTTCCGTTGTCTGAGATGATTTCTCTGGGCAATCCAAAGCGGCATACTATGTTGTCCCATACGAATCGCTTTACTTGGTTACCCGTTATTGTTGCCACCGCCTTTGCCTCAATCCACTTAGTGAAGTAGTCTATTGCCAAAATAAGGAATTTCAATCCTCCTGCGGCAACGGGGAATGGTCCAGCGATGTCGATTCCCCACTTGTAGAATGGCCATGGGGATGTGATAGGTGTTAGCTCGTGCTGTGGTCGGCGCGGGATGGGTCTATGAACTTGGCAGTCGCTGCACTTCCGCACCAAATCCCGCGCATCACGGTGCATAGTGGGCCAGTAGTATCCTGACCTTAGGGCTCGCGCCACGACAGACCGTGGTCCTGAGTGCATACTGCATGAACCAGCGTGGATCTCTTGGAGCACGTAATCTGCCTGAATAGGTCCGACGCACCTAAGCCACGGTTGCAGGAATGAGCGCCTGTATAGGACGCCATCTCTGAGCTCAAATCGCTGTGTTGTGCGCCGTATTCGTCGAGCCTCCTTCTGTTCTTGTGGGAGTATGCCTTTCTTATAAAGTCCATGATAGGAGTCATCCACGTAGGGCCTTCTTCTTCTATCACCGTAGATATTTCCATCTCCAAGATGGATTTATCTTTTAGGATCTCTACCAGTACTTGTTTTGACAGGTGAGCAAAACTCGTAGATGCGATTTTGCTCAGCGCATCTGCTTTCTTGTTTTCCCCTCTAGGGACTTGTTTGATTGTAAACCTGTCAAACCCTTGGATTAATGACTTCGTCTTTTCGAGGTATTGGATCATGTTATCTTCCTTAGCCACATATTCGCCTGACACATGGTTGGCTACTAATCGAGAATCCACATTTGCCTCTAGGTTGCGTACGCCCATTCGTGTTGCGATGCGTAGCCCAGCGATTAGGGCTTCATATTCTGCCTCGTTGTTCGTGGCTGTAAATTCAAAGCGTAGGGCGTAAGTGAATTCCATTCCTTCTGGGTTAGTGAGGATAAGGCCTGCGCCTGAACCGTCTACGCATGAGGATCCATCCGTGAATAGAATCCATGGTTCTTGCAGTTCGGCCTTGGGTTGTGGAGCTATATCCTCGGTGTCCGGTTTTTCAATGATGAAGTCCGCGAGAACCTGCCCTTTGACTGCAGTGCGTGGTCTGTAGGAGATGTTGTGCTCGCCTAGCAATACACTCCACTTTTGCAATCGCCCAGATGCGTCAGGTTTGGAGATAACTTGCTTGATAGGTTGATCTGTGATCACCACTATAGGATGCGCTTGGAAGTACCTGCGCAGTCTTTTGGCTGCAAACACTAACGCCAAGACCAATTTTTCCATTGGACTATAGTTAATCTCCGTTTTCTTAAGTGCTTTGCTTACGAAGTATACCGGTGTTTGCACCGAATTCCTGTCTGTCAGTAGCACTGCGCTTACTGCCCCATGAGTCGCGGATAAGTACATGATCAACTCTTCTCCTGGTCGGGGTGCGACTAACTTGGGGAGCGCTGCTATAGTCTGCTTAAGCTGTATAAAAGCTTCTTCCGCTTCTGTAGTCCAACGAAAGTCTCCTTTTTTTGTACACTTCTTGAGTGTTTTAAAGAGTGGGAGTGATTTATCCGCTGACTTGGACAGGAATCTATTTAAACCAGCTAGTTTCCCATTCAGAGATTGGACCTCTTTCAACGTGCGTGGGGAAGGAAGTTGGATGACTGCTTCTGTTTTTTCTGGGCATGGCTTAATGCCATCTGGTTCTATCAAGTACCCCAAGAACATGCCTTCTGTAGCGCCAAAAGTGCACTTCTTAGGATTTAACTTCATATTGATCTTCCTTAATGTTCTGAATGTTTCTTCAATGTCACGCACCACTTCATCCTCAGTATGGCTTTTGATGACCAGGTCATCCACGTAGACCTCTAGGTTGCGGCCTACTTGCTTTTCAAATGCATTGTCTACCAAGCGCTGGTAGGTGGCGCCCGCGTTTTTTAGTCCAAAAGGCATCTTCGTATAGCAATAGACACCTTGGCTTGTGTGAAAAGCTGTCTTTTCCTCATCTTCTTTAGCCATTTGGATTTGGTGGTACCCTTTATATGCGTCCAAGAAACACTTAAAAGGATATCCACATAAGGATTCTACCTTCCAGTCTATTTCTGGCAATGGGTAGCAGTCCTGTGGACATGCTTTGTTTAGATCGGTGAAGTCTACGCACATCCGCCAACTACCGTCGCTCTTCTTAACCATCACTGGATTAGAAAGCCAGTCATGGTAGTAGACTTCTCGCATGATGCCCGCGTCCACTAGCTTGTGCACTTCTTCCAAGATGGCTTTCGCACGCTCTGGAGCTTGGCCACGCTTTTTCTGCCTTACTGGTGGATATCCTTGTCGGATTTGCAGCTTGTGTTCCGAGATTGACCGCGGCACACCAGTCATGTGCTTTGGTTCCCATGCGAAGACGTCCAGATTCTTTTGCAGGAGTGCGCACACGGCTGCTTTGCCCTTCTCAGATAGCGAGCCCCCAAGCGATACCTGTTGTTCAGGGTAATCGGGGTGGATTGCTACTTTTAGGTTCGGTATCTTGGTTGCGCTATGTTCTGGAGTGTGTGTCGTTTCGCATGTAACCGTGTTACATTCTGCGGGTGGCACAGCGTTATTGTAGAGGGTGAGAATGCCACCTTCTACTGGGAATTTGAGCATCCCATGTGCTGTGGATGGTACTGCGCGTATGGCTGATATTCCCGATCTTCCAATGATGCCGTTGTATGGCGAGGGAGACCTAATCACCATGAAGTTCATCCAAGCTTTTGCCGAGTGCTCCTTATTACCGACCATAACTAGCAGCCGTAATTGTCCCACTGGCCATATCTTTTCTCCTGTAAAGCCCGTTAATGATGTCGCGGCGGGGACTAGCTGACTTCGTATCTCAGGTCGTAACCTCTTGAAACAATGTTCGTACATTATATCCGCGGATGCCCCTCCATCAACGTACATTCGGTGGATATCGTGATCCCCCGCGTTTATTTCGATGGTGAGTGGTTCCGCCACTGCGTTGTCCGCAGTCAAAGTGGGAAAAGAGATTTCATTACCAGAAGAAAATCTTTGACTGATTTTTTGCTTGACCTTGCGCTGCCATGATTGTATCATGTAGATTGTGTCAGCTTTATCTTTAGGTGCTTCCTTTTTATCCACGGTCTTTTGTCTGTCTTTCCCATCTTTGATGTTCTTAACTAAGTGATCCATCCTGCCCTCTTTCACTAATTTGTCAATTAGTTGGCGCAATTAGACGCACTCGTTTGTGGTGTGGCCCTTCTGTCCGTGATATTCACAATATCCATTCCCTATGCGCTTTCCTTCTGGGGTGCGCATTAGTGGGGGTTTAGGGAAGTTTGCGCCTTCTGTTGCAAATATCTCTCTTGGAGTTTTTATCAACGGGGTATATTTGTCGTTTCCCCGTGTGCCTCCATCATTGCGATAGTTCTTACTACGATTGCCGCTCTGGTCATTGGATTGTTTCCTTGACTATTCTTGCGGTTTGTAATTCGAGTATCCTTTTTTGCTATCTGCGGCAGCGGCTTCACCTTGGACGAAGGACCTTGTGCGCTTCATTAGTTCATCAAAGGTTTGGGAAACCTTATCATTTAATTTCCTAATGAGCTCTAGGTTATTAATCCCATTCATGAACCCTGAAATTTTTAGTACTTCAGGACACGCCTTGACGTGTATACATTCATCCTTAAAGCGCTCCATGTAAGCACTCGTTGATTCCCCTTGGCGCTGTTTTACTCTTGCCAATTCCACAGGGTTTTTGGCGCACTTCTTTCTCTGAGTGAAATTCAAGCGGAATGCTTTTCGCAACTCTTCAAACCCGTTTATGCTTCTTCGTGGAAGCTTGCTAAACCAGGTTCGCGCATTCCCCACTAATGTGGAGTTGAACATATGGCACCACACAGGTTGTGGCCAATTTTCGATAGTAGCTGCGGATTCGAAAATTTTTAGGTGGTCATCAGGATCACCCGTTCCATCATATGTTTTAACATTGGCGGGCATGCGCCTTTTCTTGTGATCCGAATAATCGCTGATGCGCCGTGTGAATGCATCAATCTTTTGGCGACGCCAAGGAAGAGATATATCTTCGTCTTCTTCCTCGCGATGTCTTCCTCTGGACTTCCAGTGTCCTGTCTCTTTGTCCTCGTTGTCCGAGGAGTCAATTGAGGAAGAATCGTCCCTTTTGCGGCGCTTGCGCCGTTTTTCCTCAGAGTCCGAGCTTGAGGGGCTTTCGCTTGGGGAAATTTGTCTCCCCCGTCTATCATGAACTCTTCTGCTTCCAGACCTTGAAGAGCTCTCGCTCGGTGAGCGTTGCTGTCCAAGTCTATCTTGGATTCTGCGATTACCAAGTCTAGCGTGGACACTGGTACGCCTCTCATTGTCTTCATAATCCTCCGAGTATTGTGAATCGGATGTTGTACCAAGTCTAGCGTGGACATTGGTACGCCTCTCATTGTTTTCGCGCTCCTGGTAGCGCGATGGGGATGTTTCGTTAAAATTAAGCCGAGCTTGTAGGCTCTGACTTGACCTTCTTCTTGCCTCCTCTTGCATGAGGTTAGTTAAGGTTTCGTAATTTTGAGATACAAAATTACTTAGCGTTAACTCAGGCGTATCCTCCTCCAGCGCAACGATCTCTGCTTCCGTATTAGGCCCCCTATCCCGGTTAGGCGCGCCTGGCGGCACAGTGTTGTCCACGTTGGGTGCCGTTTGATGGGGGGTATTGAAGAGAGTGCGCTGAAGTTCTTCAGTGCTTGGGACCACCGTAGTGGTCTGGGTGGTCCCTGCGGGCAATTCTACCGTTGGGAGAATTAGGGTTGGGCCCGATGCTTGATGACCAGGCACGCTGGTTGTCCCAGAGGCCTGCCTAGAGGTTGAATCTTGGTGGTTCTTCCTCGTGGGGTCACCACGTGTTTTTTCCAACTGCGGAGTCCGCTGGCCTGAGTTTTTGTGTTTCGTCATTCTAGTTCTTAGTGTAGGGTCCCACGGATGGCGCCACTTGTTGATACAAAAGTTGGGCGTTCCTTGTTTGGGTTCCTGTTCTCGTACCAATTAGATCTTAATGCTTGAGACCTGCGCACTAAGAAAGCAAACAAACACCGTTAGGCTTATCGTGGGATTGTCTCCCACGATTATCCTCCGGCGTGAGAGTAAGTAATCGGTTTTAGGGTTATATTGAAGAGTTAGGGTTGTCAATCGTACCTCTGACAAGAGCTATGATGCCCTATATATACGCACACGAAACCTTATCAGTTTCGTGTTCCTCACTCTTCGGCGTGTCCGCCGATATTGGATATTTGATATATATCTCCTTAATAGGAGATATCACATATCAAATCCATAAATAACTTTGGGTTTGGGCTTTCGTGAGCCCAAACTGTTATCATAGTAGCCCACACGTGGTGGGCTTAAATGTTAGTGACGTCTAATATTCGGGTTCGTGACCCGAATATAGACTATACGTCATCATTTAGCTTTATGTGAGTGAAAAGAAAAAAGAGTAGCATTGTGGCAATTAACTCATGTACATGAAAGGAAAAGAGTTGAAAGTTAAACCGAACTTACCGAACTAAATGTTAAAGTTCGGCTTAACTTTCAACCTCTTTAACTTTTAATGACTGCAAGAATACAAACACACTACATCTTTCCCACTAACTCAACCCTGAGTGTTTGAACCGGTTTTAAAAATGACCCATTTTAAACCGAACTGTGTACCAGGACACAAAAATCACAAATCTTACCATTTCGAATTACCTAAAATTGTTTGTTACCATAGACCATAGTTGGAAAAGACTTTGGATGAAACACGCTCAGAAATTGTTGAAGAAGCAAATGCTCTCTTTAGTGTTGTTGAAGGGAAGTCTGTTACATGTAGCTTGTGTCCTTATATATGAATATATCATGAAATATGCTAATGACCATATGCAGCAAATCCTCCCTAGTATTTTATTTTCTTTGTCGCAAAGAAGACTGCACACGAAATAGAATCTCAAGTGGAGCTTGTGGATGATGCAAATGGGGACAACAAAAATGCTCCAGTGGTTCACGCTTCTCACAGAACAAGTGGAATCTTCAACGAACTATGTAAAAAGTCGTATAATGATGACATCATCATAATAAAAGGATGACGACTAATTATTTGATGAACTAATTAGTTAATGAAGATAGCAGGTTCGCTAACCAAAAGTTTGTGAATCCAAGCTCTACAAGTACAAGTGATTGCGAGTATTTACAGTTCACTCTAGTTAAACTGGTTTCCCTCTACCAAGTGTTTTTTGAACCAAAAATGCCAAAAGACTAATCATGTTTTAAGGTAGAGTAAAACTCGCCAACTCTTCCAGAGTCCAGACTCTTTTGGAATGTAAAGGGAAGGGACACCAAGGGCACTTCAAAAAGTCTAAAATAGAAATGTACTAAACCAAATGTTTTGAGTAATTGACATGCTTTTGTTTTTTTTAAAAAAAAGAGTACTGTACTTTTCATGCTTGGAATATTTAACCCTGGATAACTTCTGTATTGTATTGCATAGGTATCATCTTCTTGGATTCCTAGCATTTCTTATTCACCGAAAGATTTTAATGTTACCGAAGAATGTAAGCCAAGAGAAGCTCATTCCAGATATCAGGAACTCCGGGAAGACACCAATGTGAACAATCTGCAGCTTTTTCAGGGTTCTTTTTTTGAAGTTCGGATAACGGGCGCCAATATTTCCTATAGACAGTAGTGTGTCCATCTTTTCTGCATTGTGTTAACTGTGTTACATTTATAAGTTGAACATTCACCCCATTGGATTTCAATTTGTTCAATGTTGACTCCAATATATTCAGCATTTGCAAATTCGTTTCACTTTCCCTGAATACGTCATCATCCAGCACTGGCTCTGTCTCTCCATAGCAGTTTCCTTGATTCTTACCTCCCCAGTCTTCAGCACTGTGAAACCAACGAATGCATTACATAAGTACTTTATGAGAAAAGAACGAATTTAGTTGTTTTTGTTTACCTTGAATGAGTAGCAGTAGCACCCATGAAAAACAACTTTGTTTTTGAAGTATCAACATGGGAATATGCCCATTTGGACCATGTTCTGAGAGCCAACTTGTAGGCTCGAAGACTATCGATTTCTTCATACTCTTGATTAGGATCATCCAACGATGATCCTGATCCGACACTTTTTCTGATTTTTGATTTGACAAAAAGAAACATAATTAAAATACACGCTAACTAATTTCATCTTTTTCTGAATAAGCATCTAACACTTACGAAAGCTTAACTCCAGGCAGTCTCCACCAATGATAGGAATTAAAGATGAGTACATCTGCATCAACCCAATGCCTAGCCTTCTCCGCAATGGCTTTGATACGAACAAATCTGTTTTCACGGTGATGGTCCGATGGCATATCACCGTTAGATTCAACTAGCATGGGAGCCCAGTAGAAATCAATTGATATATTGTAGTCCTGAATTATTTTCAACAAGTAGTTACTCACATGATAATTCAAATTACATAGTAGAAGGAGAAAAACGTATTGTGTGTGAACCTGTTAATGCTTTGTAATGCTTTATAGTTCTTATAAACAATTCGTATTATGTATTATGTATTATGGGTCAAAATATGTTGTTTGGGTTAAAACTGTTTAAGCCCAAACAGGCCCTTATGTAGAAATCGTTTTAGTGAAACATTGTGACTTTTAGATAAGTTAGTTATTGACAGTTATTTCATCAAACGACACAATGGTTTATGTTAACAAACATGTCGTTTGATGGAGTATATAATGTAATGATTCGAATCAATAAAGATATCAAGTTATTTTATTTCACTGTTTCATTGGAATACTTCTGCACATTCACAAACCACAAACTGTCACACAAAACCAAATGGTTAACTCGAATTATTACATTGAGAACAACATGCTTCCACCAAAACCTGTGACGAATTCTCAACATTGTGTTCAACAAGTGTATCGAGTAGTATATTAGGTCCTTGACTATATATGACTTACAAGGGCCCTGAAGGTGTGCAAGATACCATTGAGAGCTCCGCCTTCCAGTTTGACCCCCGGGATCGATGATTGGAGCATGCAAACCATCGACATCCATTGGTTTCTGTTTAAGGAATCCCCCACAAACAGTAGCCTTTTACCTCTTAGTCTCTCTACTACTGATTTGCCATCAAACCTACACATTAAAACGAATCAGCAGAGAAGCAAAGTAATTCCGATACTTAATTGGTTAACTGAAACAAAAGTGACGAACTTTCTAATTTTGTCCATGGTATTCAACTTTACTTATTACAATATGCTTACATTTTCGTGCAACTATACATCTGGTAATTGCAGCAAAATGTAACATACTTACCATTTTTACCTCAAGTTAGCATGATGATTTTCTTGAATAGCTTTCTAATAACAACAAAAAGCTGCTAAGGAGACTAAGTTGGGAGACTAGTTAACTGGACAAAAACCAATCGGGAAACATGGATGAACAAATACAGTAGGATTCTAAATGCGTCGTCAGGGTAGAAAAAGACTTCGATGGAATGGGGTGACTCGTGTATTTCTTTTCTTTCACATTCTCTATAGTTTTAGTACACAACCATTTTATATGCAATGTGGTCAGTAAATTAGGGTAACCAGTTTATATATCACTTTAGAGATCAATAGCGATGCAAAATTTTGTGACTAACATGTACCAAGTGACATAAGAGTAGTTCAAACTATTTTTTTATCACATAATATTGTAACGATGGTACAAACAATTATACGAAAATGTACTTAAGTACGCTACATCCATAAATAACACAGCAAATTAAGTTCTCGAAAGTAAGTTACAATTTAGTAAAGTTAACCCAACTCAATTCTTATTAGAGGGAGGGAGAGAGTGAGACCTAGGGAAGTCACAACCATGGGGTTGCCATCTCCATTGCAGATACTTGGAATCCTTTCGGCCATACGTTTGGCAAGCGAACGTATCCTCAAGATTAGGACATTCATGTTCTTTATACAAAGGGTAACGACTTCTACTTGAGTTATCATGAACCCATCGTCCAGAGAACAAATCACATGTGCCCCTTACAGAAGTTGGTTTGATCTTCAACCTTGTCTCATGATCAAAAACTCGTGTATTTGTAAGTGTATTATTTGCAATTGCATTTGTAGTATAATTGGTAAGAGTAACCTTAATGATGCGAAATTCTGCTTCTTGATTATTGTACCTATAGAAGCTTAAAGTTGCTAATCCTCCAAAGAAGAAAATGAAGAAGCTACAATGGATCATGTTAGATGTTGATACAAAAGTTGGGCTTTCCTTGTTTGGGTTCCTCCCTCCGTATCAATTGCTTGATATCGTCTGAAACCTGCGCACTAAGAATAAAACAAACACCGTTAGGCTTATCGAGGGATTGTTTCCCCCGATTATCCTCCGGCGTGAGAGTAAGTAATCGTAGTTTAGGGTTGTATGTAGTTAGGGTTACGTGAGTAATCGTACCTTTGTGAGGGTTAGGTCCCCTCTATTTATAGGTAAGTAACCGATAAGGGTTACTTGTTCCTTACTCCAAGGCGTATCCGCCTATATCGGATATTTGGTAAATATCCTCCTAATTTAGAAGATATCCTTTATCCGTTCCATAAATACGTGTTGGGCTTTTGGGCCTCGTGGGCCGGAGCTACGTATCTACGTGCCATATGGCCCACGCATTGTGGGCTATCGCACCGGTATTGTTTACCGAACGGGTTCATGACCCGGTGTACACTATACGTCATCATTAGACATGTCCCATAATCCCATTGCATTATTCTTCCTCATTTCTCACTCAGATAATTACATACGCAAGAAAACACATAGGGACTATAAGTATTATGGATAAAGGTATTAGTTATTCTAACCACGTGCTTAGAAATCCACGTGATAATCTTTATTGTATAACTTAGCATGTAAACTATTCAGCGCAATAAACACAATGTGAATAAAGTTTACAATAGTGAGTTGTAAAATATCCCGTGCATTGAGCGTTAAGCAATCGATATAAAGGCATGCTTTGACTTAGTGCATGTAAAGCCATATTTTCATGTTTAGTCCTACACTTTATGATTTATCAAAATTATAGTCCACCTTTTTAAGATGAAAAAGGAATATCTATTCTGCAATCCAGTTAAGCAGTAGTCTCTTATTTCTATTTAGTTTGTACTTCAAAATGACTAACATGTTACGTACATGCATGCATGTCCCTTGTTCGACATGGTAAAATCAAATATTTATATGACTTAATGAACCAATAAATGAATAAAACAAATATGACGTGTTAAGAAACAGAAAACAATGTAGGAACTTTGTGGTGTGTGAATGTTATAATTTGGACAAACTCAATCGTGCAATCACTTTCAGATAATAGTATTTGGACCATATATGTTTTGGGTTCACGAAATCTTTAATAGGGTAAGACATTTTGCCAATTAAAATATAAAGACACGAGAAATCATTAAAAAACCGTTAGAGTAGGTTTTGTAATGAAAATGAGTCCAAACCAAAATTCGGTTATTTGCCAAACATTGTGATGGTTGGTAAAATGGTGGGAAAGTCGTGTTGCATGGATTTGGCGGTTAAACCAATTAATAACTGTTAGAGTAAAGTTGTTTAAGTTCTGGGGCACTACCCTTTGGACCAGTGGCGGAGCCAGGAGCCAAGTTTAGGGGTAGTGAAATACGAAAATTTGTTTAGGGGTAGCGAAATTTGTTTCAGGGGTAGCGAAATCGCCAAAAAATGGCCAAAAATCGCCAAAAATCGCTAAAATTCCACTACCGGGTAAAAGTTCAGGGGTAGCGACCGCTACCCCTGGCTTACACATGGCTCCGCCACTGCTTTGGACCATGCAAGGAGGTACGAATCCCTTGACCCTCACACTTTTTCATGGCGGTATCAAGTTGACAAGAGTAGCAGAGTGAACGGGTGAATGTAACTGATGAAGTAAATTACGAAGCCAGGCAGTCTCAACAACTGCATTTGAACCCCCTGTACTCAGCTTCATCGCTAGGGTGAGAAAGAGTGTGTTGACATTTTGCAGACCATGAGAGAAGATTATCCACTAAAAAAACACAATAACCAGATGTGGAGCGTCTAGTGATAGGGCATCCCGCCCAATCAACATCAGAATAAGCCACTAGAGATGTGGAAGAAAAATCATATAGATGTAGACCAAAATCCAATCTACCTTAAACAAAACATAGGATACGCTTGAGAGCTGTCAAGTGAGGCTCTCGAGGATCATGCATAAAAAGGCAAAATAGTTGTACAACTTATGAGATATTCGGGCGAGTAAATGTAAGATACGGTAGACCACCTGCAAGACTACGATATAAAAAAAAGTAGGGTCAGAAAATGGATCCCGTCAGAGCTAAGCTTGGACTCGGTGTCAACCGGAGCCTGAGTAGAATTTCAGTTAGCCATGTGTGCCCGTTCCAATAGCTCCATTGCATATTTCTTATGAGAAAGAAACATGCCCATAGATTCACGTGTAACAGAAATACCAAAAAAATAATTAAGCGCACCCAAATCTGTCATGTCAAACTCTTGTATAATACGTTGAAGTAAAGTTGTAGAAGAGGCAGTCACAATATCATCAACGTATATCAGTAAATATGCAACCTCAATACCATGCCGATAAATAAATAGAGAGGAGTCGCGTCGCTTGAAGAAAACCCAACTCGGAGTGCATAACCTGCAAAACGTTGAAACCAAGCACGAGGTGTATGTTGCAATCCGTATAATGATCTATGCAACCTACAAACATGATGTAGAAAACGAGAATCCACAAAACTCTATGGTTGGTACATATAAATAGTCTTGGAGAGATCCCGTTAAAAAAAGTATTCTTACCATCTAGCTGATGAATAGGCCAACCACGAGATAATGCAAGGCTAAGAACTGTACGAATGGGCCAGTTTAACAACCGTACTAAAGGTTTCATAACAATCAACTCCAAACTGTTGGCTACGTCCGTTAACAACCAAACGATCCTTATACCTGCTAAAAAAAACATCAACATGATATTTATGCATTGATGTCGCGGTAAACTAAGCGGTGAAGCTTGTAAACCACGGGTCGTAGTCCCAACGAGGGTTGAATGGATCTCGTCGTTCAAAACCGTGAGTTATGTGATGTGAATAGGTTTAAAAGATGATCTGTGTTTTAGTTACACTACCTTGAAAGTCACTTCAAGTTTTGATTTGTTTTGCATGCTCGCCATGCTCACGTCATTGGTTTCATGTAATTGGCGAGGCCAGGAGACCGTTGACCTTGGTGGTGTGTTGGTTAAAAACGTTGTTGGGTGGAGACTGATATTTTGATAACTTGGTTTGATTTGTAGCTTGTTGGCACGGTTTTGGTTGAACCTTGGTTTGGATAACCTTGGTTATTTTGAGGCGTAACGGCTTTTGATAGTTTGGCAATGGTGGAAAACCCGGTGGCCCATTTGGTTGTTAGTATAAAACCTTGCGTTGAATAAAGTTAGCAAGCTGGCAACGTCAGCATTACACTTGGGCCATCGGTGGCTTGACAATTAGTCAATACGATGGGGACACTCATAAAAAAAAAATCACACCACAGCATTCATTAACAGCTTTTAACGGGCCCCCCCGGGTTCTGATTCTGGTTCTTAAACTCTTTCCATCATCAAACGTACAGCATCGGTAAGTTCGGCCATCTCCGATGGTTGGGCGATGCCGTCCGAAGAAGAAGGATTAAACAACGTCGTCATTCGTGGGACCTGGAACTCGCCCCCCCCTTTTTTTTTTTCCGAAACATTCGGTTTGTTACGAGAACTTGGAACCTTGGAATTTCTGTTCTCAATGATAGTAAGAATTATCCGTGGCGTACGATTCAAGATATTGCCCCGGCCAGCTAGTTCAAAGAATCTTGTCCGTTGAGTCAAAGCGTTATAGAACGTATCGATTGGTCACATGTCGTAGACCATGGTTGAGTGACACTTGCGAAGAAGCAAACTTGAAACGTTCCCATGCCTCACCAAAGCATCCCATCCCAAAATGTTCTGAAAATTGGTTATACTCATTCTTAGTTTGTTTTTTGGAGGGGGAAAGAAATGATTAAGAGATTTTGAAACAAGCTCTTCCAAGTGGTAATGAATGAGGGGGTTCTTCTCGAGCCAAACTCGGGCTGCCCCTCTAGAGAAAGAAAGAGGCATTAGCTTGATAGCTTCAGAGGGACGTCTTTTGAATTTCATAGTGAGTAACTTCGTTGAACCACGGATGTGGGCAATGAAGGATCGCCTTTCAAAACCTTGAAATTGATTAGAAGTGACAAGTTGAATCAAACCCGGTTTTAAGCTCAAAATTCTCAAGAAAGGATTTGGGGGGTGAACAATAG
>LBNU01023605.1:0-40220 GCA_014162995.1 Artemisia annua
AGTGGGTAGCAGTCCTGAGGGCATGCTTTGTTTAGGTCCGTGAAGTCCACGCACATTTGCCAACTGCCATCGCTCTTTTTTACCATGACTGGGTTAGATAACCAATCATGGTAGTAGACTTCTCGCATAATGCCTGCGTCTACAAGCTTGTGTACTTCCTCTAGGATGGCTTTCGAGCGCTCTGGGGCCTGGCCACGCTTCTTCTGCCTTATTGGCGGATATCCTTGTCGGATTTGTAGTTTGTGCTCTGAGATTGACCTAGGTACGCCAGTCATATGCTTTGGCTCCCATGCGAAGACATCCAGGTTTTTCTGCAGGAGTGCGCATACAGCTGTTTTCCCTTTATCTGATAGCAAACCTCCAATTGACACCTGTTGTTCAGGGTAATCAGGGTGTATTTCCACTTTCAAGTTTGGGATTTTGGCTGCACCATGTTCCGGAATATTCGTTGCTTCGCATGTAACTGTATTACATTCCTCGGGAGGTACAACGTTGTTGTAAAGGGTGACAATGCCGCCTTCTACTGGGAATTTGAGCATTCCATGTGCCGTGGATGGTACTGCGCGTACAGCTGATATTCCTGATCTTCCGATGATGCCATTGTATGGCGAGGGAGATCTAATCACCATGAAGTTCATCCATGCTTTTGTGGAGTGCTCCTTGTTACCGACCGTAACTAGTAGCCGTAGTTGTCCTATTGGCCATATTTTTTCTCCCGTGAAGCCTGTTAGCGATGATGTGGCGGGGATCAATTGGCTTTGTATTTCCGGCCGTAATCTTTTGAAACAATGTTCATACATTATTTCCGCAGATGCTCCTCCATCAACGTACATACGGTGGATATTGTGACCTCCCGCATATATTTCAATGGTGAGTGGCTCCGCCACTGCGTTGTCCGCAGTCAACTTTGGGAAGGAAATTTCGTCGTTAGGAGAGAACCTCTGGCTGACCTTTTGTTTGACTTTTCGCTGCCATGATTGTATCATGTAAATTGTGCCCGCCTTGTCTTTAGGTGGTTCTTTTTTATCTCCGGTTCTTTGTTTATCCTTCCCTTCTTTAATGTTTTTGACTAAGTGGTCCATCCTGCCCTCTTTTACTAATTTATCAATTAGTTGGCGAAGCTGGACACACTCATTCGTTGTGTGGCCTTTCTGTCCATGATAGTCGCAGTACCCATTCCCTATGCGCTTTCCTTCTGGAGTGCGCATTGGTGGGGGTTTAGGAAAATTTGCTCCCTCTGTTGCGAATATCTCTCTAGGAGTTTTTGTCAATGGGGTATACTTGTCGTTCCCCCGTGCGCCTCCATCATTGCGATAGCTTTTGTTACGATTGCCGCCATGGTCATTGGATTGTCTCCTTGACTGTTCTTGCGGCCTGTAGTTCGAGTATCCTTTCTTGCTATCCGCGACGGCGGCTTCTCCTTGAATGAAAGACCTTGTGCGCTTCATTAGTTCGTCGAAGGTTTGGGGAACTTTATCATTTAATTTTTTGATAAGTTCTTGGTTGTTGATCCCATTCATGAATCCTGAAATTTTTAGTATTTCAGGACACGCCTTGACGTGTATGCATTCGTCTTTGAAGCGCTCCATGAAGGCGCTCGTGGATTCCCCTTGGCGCTGTTTAATCCTGGCCAATTCTACTGGGTCCTTAGCGCACTTCTTTCTTTGTGTGAAGTTCAAGCGGAATGCTTTCCGCAACTCTTCATACCCTTTTATACTTCTTCGTGGAAGTTTGCTAAACCAAGTTCGCGCATTCCCTACCAATGTGGAGTTAAACATATGGCACCACACAGGTTGTGGCCAGTTTTCGATGCCAGCAGCGGATTCGAAAATTTTTAGGTGATCATCAGGGTCACCCGTTCCATCATATGTTTTAACATTGGAAGGCATGCGCCTTTTCTTGTTGTCTGAATAATCGCTGATGCGCTTTGAGAACGCATCAACCTTTTGGCGACGCCAAGGAAGGGATATGTCCTCGTCCTCTTCCTCGCGACGTCTTCCTCTGGACTTCCAGTGTCCCGTTTCCTTATCCTCGTTGTCCGAGGAACTGCTTGAGGAAGAATCGCTTCTTTTACGGCGCTTGCGCCGTTTTTCATCGGAGTCCGAGCTAGAAGGGCTTTCACTTGGGGAAAATCGTTTCCCAGATTTGTCGTAAGCTCTTCTGCTTCCCGATCTAGAAGAACCTTCGCTTGGTGAGCGTCGTGGTCCGATTCTATCGTGGACTCTGCGACTACCTAGCCTAGAGAAAACGGGTGTGCGTCGCCCATTACCCTCGTATTCCTCCGAGTACTGCGAATTAGACGGTGTACCGAGTCTAGAGTGGACATCGGTGCGCCTATCATTATGTTCGCGCTCTAGGTAACGCGGTGGAGATGTTCCATTGAAGTTAAGTCGAGCGTGTAAGTTATGACTCGACCTTCTTCTTGACTCCTCTTGCAGGAGATTATTCAATGTATCAAAATTTCGTGATACGAAATTTTTTAACATTGCTCCTTGAGTATCTTCTTCCAGCGCAGTAATGTTCTCTTCTAGATTAATCCTCCTCTCTTTGTCAGGTGCGCCTGGCGGTGCTGTGTTGTCCACAGCAGTTGCCGTCTGGTGAGGAGTGGTAAAGAGAGTACGCTGAAGATCCTCATTGTTTGGGACCACCGTGGTGGTTTGAGTTGTTGCAGCGGGCAACTCCACTGTTGGGATGATTGGGGTTGATTCCAATTCCTGGTGACCAGGCGCACTGGTTGTCCCAGTGGTTTGCCTAAGGGTCAGATCCGGGTAGTTCCTCCTTGGAGGGTCACCGCGTGTCTTGTCCATCTGCGGAGTCCGCTGGCTTGTGTTTTTGTGTTTCGTCATCCTAGTTCTTAGTGTAGGGTCCCACGGATGGCGGCACTTGTTGATACAAAAGTTGGGCGTTCCTTGTTTGGGTTCCTGTTCTCGTATCAATTACATGATAATGCTTGGGGACCTGCGCACTATGAAAGCAACAAACACCGTTAGGCTTATCGAGGGATTGTCTCCCCCGATTATCCTCCGGCGTGAGAGTAAGTAATCGAATTTAGGGTTTGTGAAGAGTTTAGGGTTTTGTAAATCGTACCTTAGACGAGAGCTATGATGCCCTATTTATATACACGTAACCGATAAGGTTTCGTGCTCCTCACTCTTCGGCCTATTCCCCGATATCGGATATATGGTATATATCTCCTTTATTTAGAAGATATCCCGTATCTTATCCGTTAATAACTTTGGGCTTGGGCCTTGTAGGCCCAAACCATCCAACTGGTAGTCCAGTTATCGTTATAGCGTCCTGCTCGTGGTGGGCTTAAGTGTTAGTATTGTTTACTAATCGGGTCCGTGACCCGAGTGGAGACTATACGTCATCACTATCTAAATTACTAAATAAATAAATTTTGAGTATAAGATTATGGCTATGTTTGGCAAACAAGATTGTTGAGAGATTATGCTTATTTTTTCAAAAAATAAGCTACTTAAAAAATAATCCTTGTTTGGCAGACATAACTTATAAGAGATTCTAAAAAAAATAATCTTCCATAATCTCTTAAAACCAAAGGTTCTCTTGTATGTTTGGCAAAAATAGATGTTGCTGGTGCTGATGCTGGTGCTGTTGCTGGTACTGATGCTGGTGCTGGTGCTGATGCTGAAAAAGATTAAAATTGTAGCTATTTTTTTTTTTGCAGTAGTGCTGGTACTGTTGCTGAAAAAGATTAAAATCAGTTAATTTATGAAAAATAATCTCCATAATCTTTTAAAAGCTGGTTCTGATAACTTATTTTTTGGGAACTTATTTTTCTAAAATAATTCACAATCTTAGTTTGCCAAACAAAGATTATTTTTTGATCAAAACTTATTTTTCAAAAAAATAATCTTAAGCCTCCATAATCTTCCATAATCTCTCGCGCCAAACATAGCCTTCATGTAACTTATAAAACTAATCTCTTTTTATAATCTCCAGCACCATCTCCAGTTCAAGCAACAGTTACTTTCGCCAAACATACCCTATGTGTTGCACTTATATGTAATTATGTTAATTACGTAAGGGTCAATGATGAGCTTATAGTTATTATTTATTTAATTAATCTAATTAAAAAGTTAAAAAATCGTGTTGAATTAGTGTTAAATTTAATTTATCATATATAAATTAGAGCTGTTGTAAATGATTTTCAGATGTATGTATAACGTATGTAGACTATTAGTACATAACTATAACATGATTTTTTGGTTAAAAAAAGAATTTTTATCACTCTAGAATTGTTATAAGAACAAGATTTGCGCATATTTTAAGATAGGAATAAGTAAATATGAAAACCTTATAAGAACAAGATTTGCAAAAATTTTAAGTACTCAAAGAACGATTTTAGGCCCCGATGGTTGGGTTCAACCGCGATAGGCCATTCACTAATGTCCAACATGTCTAGATATTGCTTTGAAATTTTGGTTGCTCTAAGAGTCTAAGGACCTTAACTTATTTCAAATATGATGTTTAATTAGTTAGCTTGTTTTTCACATATTTTGATGTTTACCCCAACCTCCGTACAAATTAACCACAAGGTGTAGTAAATCAATTAAGAATATTGAATTGACAATTTGCAAAATAATTGTCCATTGAAAAAAAACAAACAATTTAAGAATATTGAATTGACAGTTTGCAAAATGACAATTTTACCTTTAACTTATTAATTAATTTTACTTTGCAGCTGTAATAACAAAGTCAAGTATGGGTAATATGGTAAACTCGATTAAAATTTCCTTTCTACTTTTAGTAATGGACAATTGATTTGAGACAACCTGAAAATGAAATGTGAGCTACGGAGTATAAAACCCCATGGTACCACATACCAAAGGGGAAGGCGGCTCGAAACTAAGCAAATGAACCATGACTCGTGATTAAACCATGTTCTATTAGTCTTTTTATTGAACGAAACAAACTTTGTACACAAACGTAGCAAATTTCTTATATAGCTTTATCAACAAATAACCATAACAAGAAAATCAAGTAATCAACACTTTACAAGAAAATCAAGTAAACAAGATTTTTTTTTTTTTTTTTATTTTATTTTTTTATTATTTTTTTATAGCTTTGTCAACAAATAACCATACCACATGACCATTTAACGTAGATATGGGATTTTGTGGAAGATGATATTACGCAAGTGGAAGTTGATTAAAAATTTGTATTGCTTGGAATCAGACACCAATATCAATATTTTCCTTAACAATTTAACATACTAGATTCAACAAAAGCTTGGTTAGTTATAAGTTTTGATGTTTTCAACATTAGAGAGTACCCTCAAACGTCCATTAATAAGGTATATTTTCAATTGGTTGAACCGGTAACAGTTGGTAAGACCCAGTAAAAACGAGAATCGTTTGAAAAAACAATTTGATGTATGTTTACCCAAAATGTCAACAATTTGTATAAATTGTCTCTGAAGATATTGGGGTTTCGTATTGTAAATTTATGAATTTGCATATACGAACTAACAACATCCTCTAGGACAACATAATCCAAACCATCAAAAGAGTTGCCTAGCTAACTAAATCCCACCGGAAGCTAACCTGTTTACCAATAGTACGATAAAACCTTTTCGATTGGTGAATATAACTACTTAGGTCAGTTATTTACGTGCTTAAATATAAAGAAAGGATTTGAGGTTTTATTAGCATAACTAGGCCTAATTTCTTCCTAGAGGCCCAACGTACTTGTATTACATTCTGTCCCTGTACAAGTGTCTTGAAGTTTACATGTAGTTTTTTGGTGATTGAACAGTTGCACTGATAGTTTTTTGTTCCTTTGCCTGCACCAGTGTGAGTCAGTCTTCTTCTGCGTTGCATCAGCTTATAATCGTCATTGATCTCTAGCGGTATATATCTTAAAACGTCCTTTAACATGTCTTTTATTGACCTTCAATGAATAATGTCGTTCCTATAGAAAGATCATAATACACAATCACTTCAATTCTCTAGGCNCAAATTTGCTTTATAGGTAGTTTATATATGGTTAAACAATATCCTTTAATGACTGTACATGCATCTTTTGATGCATAATATGACTGTATGCAAATGTTAACCATAAAAAATATTACAGGTTTCAATCCATGCACTTTCCTACTAGTAATTACTAATACTGATTATCGCCGATATTGTTCATGAGTTCCTAGACTTCAAATTGACAAAAGGTATCCTCTCAGAATCGGTTCATTAGAATTGTATCATAAAAGATGTTTGTCAAAATAAAAGGACACTGCATACATGGTCATTCCTACATTTCAACAACAAAAAACTGATAAAAAAATAATAGTTAAGATTCCTAAATTAGGTGCCAAATGGTCATCAGATTTATTTTCAGGCATATGTTTTTCTAGTCCAAGTGTATACTTTATTTACCACAAACAGATACCTTAATTTCAGTAATAAAAGTAATTTTCCTAAATTTTCTTTGTTCCTCATATTACCTTAGTTTAGCTATGAAACCAAGCATATTTTCCTACCTTTCACTGCTCATTTCATCACTCAGTATCATTTTATGTAGTCACTTTCCAAGGCTTCAATATCATTACATTGTACACATATACAGAAAATGGCGAGTGTTAAATTGATACTATATTTGCTTGTGTATTTCACTAATTCATGCTTAAATTTTTGAAGGCATCGTCTGATACCCGTGCTGACAATGACACATTCGATTTTCAAGGGAATCCTGCTGACAAGTCTAAAACTGGTGGGCTGACTGCAGCCTGTGTCATTTTAGGTACTTAAAACTCCTTATCTCATGTACTATTAATAGTATTACAGATTTTCCATTGAGATAAAATATATCATCATCTATTTACGAACTGAGATATGGGAGAGAATATGCATGATTGGCGTATCAATGAATTTAGTCACGTATCTACATGGAATATTGCATCTTTCATCCTCAGAGTCTGCAAATCTTGTGACAAGCTTCATGGTGTGTCTGACTCAATCTATTAGCCATTTTTGTAGGATTCTTGGCAGATGCAAAATTAGGCCGTTACTTATCGTTATCTGTGGATATATTTGTCTTCTGGTAAGTTTCCAAGAATCAATCTTTGGTTGTTTATCCTGAAAGCAGTGAAAAAGAGGGGGCTAGATGGGCGGGTTGGGTAACGGGTCGAAGCAAATCTTCTTTTAGTACAGTTCAAAATAGGTTGGCCCGGATTGTTTAGACCCACAATCACTTTTTTACCTTCATTACAAGAACACATTAAATCTTGGATTACAAGAATATAGGAGGTTATTATATGGTTTAATAATAGATGTTAGGTGACTTACAACTCCATTGACTTGTTCGACGCATTAGACCCGTTCCTTTGTAAATTTTCTTTTGACCCGTTTAAGAAGACAACTCAAATCGAGTAATTCATAAGTCGATGGGTTCAATTACCCCCTACAATGGTAATAATTCTGGTAAATGAAGTATCTTTTTACGAAAGGTAGATATCATAAGCATCAAACATTCTACAAAAGGTGAAGATCGGTGGGATCACCCTGCCCTGGTCCCATGCATCTTAAGGATGCCAACCGGACCCTCCCCCAAGGACCCGGCCCCAGGCAATGAGCACCTGTCCCAGTGACCGTACTTATCAGGAGGTGGGCTATGAACCCTGGCCATTTTCTACAAGAGGCCCCTCGCTGACCAATCAATCTGAGCATTTGCGGTGGAGGGATGGTATCAAATGGCCTTTAGTGCCAAGGAAGAGGTTTGAACCCGGGTCTATTGACTCGGGCCCAAACACCCTTACCATTGGACTAAAGCTCCAAATGATTGTCATTCATATGAGGCCGCTTCCATGTGAGAAATCGGGTGAATGCATAAAGGCTACTCCAGGTCAACTATTATTTTCAACATAGCCCTTTACACCATAGCACTTGGTGTTGGAAAATGGAAATATACTGGTGAGTGAATGGTTTATAATCTAGAAAGTAAATATCAATTATGCATATAACATATACCATTCCGAAAAATGTTAACACATATATTTTAAACTTTGCATACCGGATATAAGATTGTACTGCCTTATGTTCGATGTACAGATGTAGTCTTGGTTAGTTCTTCATTGCTAAACTTGTAGTCTAAACCAGCTCCATATTTCCATGCCTCAAGTTGTCTATTCCATTTATACTTCTTCTCAGTTGAAAACGTATCAACCACAGGCCTAACAAAATGTTTTATAAAGAGTTGGTTAAATTTAGTTGTCTTGCAATCTTCAAAACACGTATGGCATCTCATATTAGTAATTACAAAAGATAAAATACCTTATCAATGGGTCAATGAAAATGGAAAGAAATGTATAAGAACCCAATGATGAAAAATGTCCTAGCCAGTCAATTAGCACCGGGAAGCCAACCTGTTGAATGACACTACAGTTAGATCTTTCTCTTTGGTAAATATTCCTGCTTTAGTCAGTCATTTACCTGCTTAAATATAGAAGGAATGATTTGAGGTTTTGTTAGCATAACTAGGCCTAATGTCTTCACGAGCGGACCAAATTGTATGACATCCTGTAATGTTTATAGGGAAAGAGTCAAATTCAAGGTCAACTTCAAAGTCATTTTTAATAGAGAGGACAACCTAACAAGTTACCTGAAGAAATGGTCTTAGCACTGGATCTCCTAGCCTCTGCGTAAACATTATGAACATATAATTAAGATTCTTAGCTGATATATCATGTTTAAAGCTGCCAAAACTTTACCTGCATGCTCATGAAATTGGCATAGAGAAGGTCGTTGATGAAATCTGGTGACACACCGGCTTCTTTTCTTGCTGACATGGCTCTTTGGAATAACCAAGATGCACTTAGATTTGGCTGAAGATAAAAATATATTTCATTAGTTAAAACAGTAATGTTTATTTACATGTAAAAGCTAGTAAAGAGTAGTAGATGCTCACCATGTATGGATTAAGCAATGACAAATTGTCCGAATCCAGGAGATTTCCACTGATCGCCTCATGTATTCCTAAAATTTATACAAATAAGATGAAAGGAGTGTACTTTGACTTTTTAGTTGACTTGTACTAGTAATATACTTTTGATTACCATTTGATAGTCTTCCAAGATGCCTGGTCAAACTCCCAAACCCACCAAATGAGACTGGAGACTGTATGCCACTAGCATCACCAAACTGCAGAGAATAATGATTATGTTTTAGTATAAATGTGAATTGGTTGTGCATATGAGAAGCTTCAAAAGACTCAAGTATTATACCTGTAGAATACGATTAAAAGCTGCTGGTAATGGACTGCAGATTCACCTCTCCAAAATGAAGAAAAATTAACAATAAGTCATGATTCCTTGCTAAAGGATGGAAAATGCATATTTACCTGTCACGGTAGGTGGGAAAAATGCCATATATAACTCTTAGAACCTCTAAATCATTCAAAGAGACTTCCTGTTTCAAGTTACAAATCTTGCAATTAGTATATAAACAAGAAAACATATATAATAATTGATCTCTATAAGACACATGGCACTTTGAACGTGTCCTGTATGACGATGAATAAAATGTAGTAGATTACCTGATACTTAGGCATCAGATCCCAGTAATCTTCTAGCAACTCTTCTATTGTCGGGCTACTAGGTTTTGGTTCAACATATGTGAACATGTAAGTAGTTCGATCCAACGGTCCAGAACCAGCAGGGAACGCCTGATGGTTGAATTATCAAAAAGATTGGAGTGCAAATACTTAAGCGTAGGTGGAAAATTTTGACCCCTTTAGTTATAAATGGGTTAATTCAGGCTATGTTTTATCTCCAATGGGTCTAATGAGTAAAACAGAAATTATTCATAATCTTAAACAAATATGGATCTAATGGGTCAAACAGGTGAAATTTTATTTTTAGTGCAGAAAACCTCATAGATCATTCTAATTAGATACGATATGAAAAATAATTCTACATTTTATTTTACGCACTAGTTACTAAAAAATGTAAGTGCTTTGGACTAAATATTATCAAGCCTACTGTTTCAACTTTCAGCCATTACCAAAGTTACCCTTTTTGACTTGATAATCAACCCGGCCATTTTTCAAACAACACTGTTAGAAAATTTACCTCCCAAAAGTATTGTGCTTCTGAGCGTCCAACAGGTTTTGCTTCAGCACTACTAAATATCACATCACTATTAGAATTTTCCTTGAAACCACGACAACACGAACCAACAACAAGACAAACACCATCTGGCTTCCTTCCTCCTCTAATCTGTGATTATGGATAAATAATTATATATCAGACTACTTTATTAAATATCTTGTAGCTATGTTTTTAAGCCAGAACATATTAACACATATGCCATAACCTGTTTAAGTATAGGCGAAAAATTTCCCATTGCATCGATTATTAGGCTAGCTGACAAAATCTTTCCCTCCATTAGTTGCAATACCTTCAGATAGAGTTTTTAATGGTTACACACTATGTTATGTATTTAACTTAAGTAACAAAATTATACTTTGGTATTAAAGATCTTACTGCTATATCCTGATAAACATTTATGCTAGAGACACTGCAATTCTCAAAGATTACTCCACCAAGTGAAGTGAACCGATCCCTCACGATATCTATAAGCTTTGCAGGCCTACAAGTGATAACTAGTTACCAAATCATCAATGAAGCAAATCTAGAATCTTTAAACACAATAGTCACGAACTTACGAAACACCAAGGTTAAGAATGTTTAACACCCATATCTCTCCTTTCGTCTCAAATCCACATCTGTTCTGCAAATTAGAAAGTAAGGACGTTTTTCAGTTAAGTAAAATAAACCAACCATTATTCAAAAGTTTGGTTAAAGGTTAACTAAATTTGAATTTTATTACAGGATTGAATACTGAAGTTGTAGCCTGTTCAATGTCATCTTCTGTTAAGATACCAACTTCAACAAGCTCCATAAGCTCTTTTTTTGATATATTCCACTCTTGTTCCCTCTGATATTAAGTCAACCTAAATGTCAAATATATCAAGTCGTACACAAAAATTAGAAAAGCGAATATATATATAACGATACCCCTTTAAGTAAATTCCTTTCCACAACTCCTACTCGAAGGCCTTTCAAACTTAACGCAGTGGCAAGAAAGATCCCTAAAGTACCCCCACAAACCAACACATCAAATTTATCCACTTCTTTATTCGCCATATCTGATTCGCTAAACAAAGCAGGTGTATTCGAGACAACTTTCTTTGGTTCTTGAACAGCTGCATTTCACATAATTTCATATTATGAGGGTGTTTGGGATTGCTTATCTTTTTCTGCTTATGCTTTCGCTTATAAGTAGAAGCACATAAACATCATAAAGATAATCGTATTAGCTAAAAACTAGCATATCAGGAATAGTAATTTGATCAGCTTATCTAGTGTTCAACTTAATCTAACTTTTTTTAGTACAGAGAAGAACATTAGAGGGTCGCATATATTATTTGAAAGGTTACGTTACATCATATATGAAGGTAACAACCCAACTTTATTCTAAAATTAGCAGATAAGCAGGTCCCCGACTCCCCCCAATCCCCTGCACCACTGGAAAGTGCTTATTTTACACCGGATAAGCAGAAGCAGTTTGGATGATCCAAACTCTCTAAAGTGCTTATCTGCTTAAAATATAAGCAAGTGAGCTGAGAAATAAGTAGTCCCAAACACCTTCTATGATTCCATTGAGCTGAAATTTCATGGAAAAGAAAACATTGATCATAAATAAACTAACCTGTTTGATCAATAGAGCAAATGCTAGACCACACATTATCCAATCTTTTCAAAGCCTCATATGAATATGCCCCACCAGCTCCACCAACTTCTCCACCAACAGAAATGCTCTCCATTATCCTCTACATTTTTAAACAACTCAAGTTAGAACAATTGTTAAACAAACTTTTAGCAAATCAAAAAAACAAGAAACATGCACCTGAGTTCTTGATGAGACTGCTTTCGGCGAAAACAGTTTCTTTGGTTTATGAGGATTGTAAGCAAAAGGGTGTTTAGAAATGCCATTAAATTTTGATGGGTGTGATTGAAGGTGAAGTTGTATAACTGCCATTTTTCAAATATGGTTTCAGTTTCAGAACATTCTTTTTGGTATATGGTTAGTGATTTGAACGAATATGTGTACAAGTATGGTACACGACTACACGTTAAAGTAAGATAATCCTTTAAATATATTTTTTAGATTATGATAATGTAGTTTTAGTCCCTCAAGTTTATTGATAAGTCTCAACTTTCCCATGGTTATTCACTTATTTTTTTGTTCAAAATAGTAGATTTCACATTCTAACTGCGGATTTTTTTAGGTTAGATAGATAGTTAATCTAAACTTTTATAGTCTTAACCATCCACATTCTTCATTTTTCTTATTTGTGTGTTTATTTTCTGTTGTGCATGTTCTATAGGTCATGCGGGTGATCACCAATAACCTACAATAGTATCAGAGCCACCTTAATCATATATAACCTAGCTAGGGTTCTTAGTAATTGCTTCTATTATCATAAAATTTAAATCTTTAATTTTTGTTATGTTTTTGTTTGGTTGATTTATGCATATTAGGGTTTTAGGGTTCTTACTTTTTTGTAGATTATTAGGGTTTAATCACTTTTTGTGATTGATTTAGTGTTTATGTGTTGGATCACATAGGGACGATCCATTAGGTTTTCCTAAACCCCAAAGGAGTTGATTTTATGAAGATACAAGGGTATCTGAGATCAAACGTGAAAACCCTAATTCGAGTTGTCATGTAAATCACGCAAACTAGGTTTACCTAGATTATTCTACTTGTATGAAAGCAGTTTTGTTTTCATGTATGATTTAGGGTTTTAGATATTTTTAAAATGGTATAAACATTACTAAAAAGAAAATCCTCAAACTATTTTTGGAAACTCTAAATTACCAAATGAAATCATATGGTAGACAAGATAGCTTAGGGAATAAGAAAAACTGACAATGGTTTACCTAAAGCCTAACTGGGTCTATTTTTATGATCCTAGCTTGATGGGATCATAAAATTCAGGTTGTATAAATCTTATTGACTAAGCAATTAGTTTCCTTAAACTGATGTAAGTTCAATTTTATCTTATTTGGAATATACGATTCCTAAATATGGAAACTATGGTTTCAGAATATTTAAAATATAACAGAGTAATTTAGGAATTTTTTTAAAAAACTTCATAATTAATTTTTTCTAAATCTAAATATGATGACTTGGGGTTTATTGTTACATAAGTCGCAAACTTTCAAAATTTTACGTTTTTTGAAACCAGAATTAGGGTTTATAAATTTTAAAAGTGAAATTTCTTAAATTGATAATGAGAAGCAATAATGTGAGAACTGTCATTTTTGGAGAATGACAAGTTGCATTAGCATACAACGATGCGGGTGAAACTTGTGGTTTGCATGTACTATTAGGATGGGCTACACATGCAGTGCATGTGCATGTGTAGTAGGTCCTAGCAAATCATAACTAAAGAAGTTTTCACATGTGCTTAATTTTATTGTTACTTTGAGAAAAAGTCCAAAATACATCCATCGTTAGTCCTCCATTATCACCCACCACACATCTCCTAACCGATTTACGTTTTCGTAAGTTTTGATACGTTTTCGTCCGTTTTTCTCAAGTTTTTATCAATTTTCATCCGTTTTTATAAGTTTTCGTTTGTTTTTATACGCTTTCGTCCGTTTTTCTCATGTTTTTATCCGTTTTCGTTCGTTTTTAGATGTTTTCGTCTGTTTTTCTCACCTTGTTATCCGTTTTCATACGTTTTATCAGTTTTTGTTCCTTTTTATACATTTTCATTCGTTTTTAGACGTTTTCGTCCGTTTTCTCACGTTTTATATAATTTTACCTGTTTTTATACGTTTTCGTCCATTTTTCTCATGTTTTTACCCGTTTTCATCCATTTTTCTCACGTTTTCATACATTTTTATCAGTTTTCATACTTTTCTATCCGCTTTCTGTTTTATATATTTTCGTCCGTTATTCTCATGTTTTTATCCACTGTCGTCTGTTTTTAGATCTTTTCATCCGTTTAATCTCACGTTATCATACGCTTTTATCTGTTTTCATCCGTTTTTATACGTTTTCATCCGTTTTTATCCGTTTTTAGATGTTTTCGTCCATTTTTCTCTCGTTTTCATACGTTATATCCGTTTTCATATGTTTTATTCGTTTTTTTACGTTTCGTCTATTTTTATCTGTTTTCGTTCGTTTTTAGACGTTTTCATCCGTTTTTCTCACGTTTTCACGTTTTTATTCGTTTTTCTCATGTTTTCATATGTTTTAATCCGTTTTCATATGTTTTTATCCATTTTCATTCGTTTTTATACGTTTTCATCAATTTTCTCATGTTTTTATCAGTTTCTTCAGTTTTTCTCACGCTTTCATACGTTTTTATCTGTTTTCATACACTTTTATTTAACGTTTTCGTCCGTTTTTCTCATGTTTTTATACGTTTTCGTCCGTTTTTCTCATGTTTTTACCTGTTTTCATCCATTTTTCTCACGTTTTCATACATTTTTATCAGTTTTCATACTTTTCTATCCGCTTTCTGTTTTATATATTTTCGTCCGTTATTCTCATGTTTTTATCCACTGTCGTCTGTTTTTAGATCTTTTCATCCGTTTAATCTCACGTTATCATACGCTTTTATCTGTTTTCATCCGTTTTTATACGTTTTCATCCGTTTTATCCGTTTTTAGATGTTTTCGTCCATTTTTCTCTCGTTTTCATACGTTATATCCGTTTTCATATGTTTTATTCGTTTTCATTCGTTTTTTTACGTTTCGTCTATTTTTATCTTTTTTCGTTCGTTTTTAGACGTTTTCATCCGTTTTTCTCACGTTTTCACGTTTTTATTCGTTTTTCTCATGTTTTCATACGTTTTAATCCGTTTTCATATGTTTTAATCCATTTTCATTCGTTTTTATACGTTTTCATCAATTTTCTCATGTTTTTATCAGTTTCTTCATTTTTTCTCACGCTTTCATACGTTTTTATCTGTTTTCATACACTTTTATTCGTTTTCGTCTATTATTATATAAGCTTTTGTCCGTTTTTCTTATATTTTTGTCCGTTTTCATCCATTTTTATACACATAATCTGTATGAAAACAGATAAAAATGTATGAAAACGGATAAAAACGTATAAACACGGATAAAAATGTATCAAAACTTGAGAAAAGCAGACGTAAACGATTAAAAACTGAGGAAAACAGATAAAACGTGAAAAAATGGATGAAAACGTATAAAAATAGATAAAAACGTATGAAAACATGAGAAAAATAAATGAAAACGTGTAAAAACGGAAAAAACATGAAAAAACGAATGAAAATGTATAAGAACGGACAAAAATGGATAAAAACGTATGAAAACGAATAAAAATGTATGAAAACATGAGGAAAATTGATGAAAATGTCTAAAAACGGACGAAAACATATAAAAGGGATAAAAACTTATGAAAACGTGAGAAAAACATAGGAAAACGAATAAAAATGTTTGAAAATGGATAAAAACAGATAAAAACGTATGAAAGCATGAAAAAACGGACAAAAACATTTAAAACGGACAAAAACGTGAGAAAAACGGACGAAAACAGATAAAACCGTATGAAAACGGAAAAAATGTGTGAAAACGTGAAAAAAATGGATGAAAACGTGTAAAAACGTGAGAAAAACAGATGAAACGTTTAATAACGGACAAAAACAAAAAAAAAACGGATAAAAACGTATGAAAACGTGAAAACTAATGAAAACATGTAAAAACGGACAAAAACGAATAAAAACGTGAGAAAGACGGAGAAAACGTTTAAAACGGATAAAAAGGTATGAAAACGGATAAAAACGTTTAAAAATGTAAAAAAACGGATGAAAACTGATAAAAACGTGAGAAAAACGAACGAAAACATAAATCGGTTTGGAGATGTATGGTGGATGACAACAGACGACTAACGATGCAAATATTTTCGCTTACGTTAGGAGATAACGGAGAATAATTTGCATCGTTACTCATTGGGTAATTTTACTAACGGAGTGATGGTTTTGTGTCAACTTTACTAACGGAGGGATGGTTTTGTACCAACAAACCCTAAAGCGAGATACGGGACAAACCACAGGGATATATTTTGGACTTTTCTCTAGTACTTTCCTACTTTATTTAAATCATGCATGACTCGAGACTAAGCCATATACCAAAATGATTTGTATTCTTTCATTAATCTTGANACGAATAAAAATGTTTGAAAATGGATAAAAACAGATAAAAACGTATGAAAGCGTGAAAAAACGGACAAAAACATTTAAAACGGACAAAAACGTGAGAAAAACGGACGAAAACAGATAAAACCGTATGAAAACAGAAAAAATGTGTGAAAACGTGAAAAAAATGGACGAAAACATGTAAAAACGGATAAAAACGTGAGAAAAATAGACGAAACGTTTAATAACGGACAAAAACAAAAAAAAACGGATAAAAACGTATGAAAACGTGAAAAACTAATGAAAACATGTAAAAACGGACAAAAACGAATAAAAACGTGAGAAAGACGGAGAAAACGTTTAAAACGGATAAAAAGGTATGAAAACGGATAAAAGCATTTAAAAATGTAAAAAAACGGATGAAAACTGATAAAAACGTGAGAAAAACGAACGAAAACATAAATCGGTTTGGAGATGTATGGTGGATGACAACGGACGACTAACGATGCAAATATTTTCGCTTACGTTAGGAGATAACGGAGAATAATTTGCATCGTTACTCATTGAGTAATTTTACTAACGGAGTGATGGTTTTGTGTCAACTTTACTAACGGAGGGATGGTTTTGTACCAACAAACCCTAAAGCGAGATACGGGACAAACCACAGGGATATATTTTTGGACTTTTCTCTAGTACTTTCCTACTTTATTTAAATCATGCATGACTCGAGACTAAGCCATATACCAAAATGATTTGTATTCTTTCATTAATCTTGACAAAATTATTCTGATCGAACGACAAAGTTTAATTGATAGACCATTTAAAATACAAGAAGATTACTAAAAGATGCAATTCATTTTGGGTTAATCGAAACAATTAAACATCAAAATTCTTCAAATCTTCTAACAGAAGAGTGACATTTCTGTTAAGCAAATCCAGGTGCTCATAACAAACTAAAAGGATAATCCTACTTAGTAGAATCCACGAACACGGATTCATGAAAAGCTGTGATTGGTCGAACTTGGACCTACTCAGTACAAAACTTGGAGAAAGTATAAGCCTTCGCGACAAAGTGAGAAGAAATTACTCTAAATCTTTCTTCTCAGCCTCGTCTAGAGCCAATTCCTCCATCCTTGAACCTCAACCGACCATCTCTACTCAATTAACATTCACCTCTACATGGGAGACGTCGATTACTTCTCTCTCAGGATGATTACATGCCTTGACTTAGAAGTTTTATTACTACCAGAACCATGGAATTGTTGGTGAAAGGGGCCTCTTCTTGAGCCATTAGAGACAACTCATCAACCCGACCCAGAGCCATTTTTGGCTCTTTAACATCCTTCACGAATGAACTATCTAGTTCAGCTCTTTGAAGGAGGCAGTCTCAATCAGGGTTAAGATCCATCATGATCCAACCTAAATGACTCCCAGCTGATAGCAGTCAAGGAACTAGGGTCTACAGAACCCTAGAAACCTTATGGGAAGCCAAAACAATTATGCCAAAGCAAACCCATCAAGAAAAAGATTCAGAAATGAGGTCATCTAGTTTCAAAATGGTGATAAGGGACATAGTCAGGTCTTCAACTACCGCTACTATCACCCATCCACCACCAACTTTACTACTTGACAAACAGGAAGAAAACAAATTGAAATACGTCGCAAAAGCTTCACAGGGAAGAGAAAATACAAAAACTAAGGCATACCAGTGAGGGGGAATGAACTACGTCCGGTCGAAGCAATCGATCTTTGGAAATTCTCATCTCTAGAAGTAACATGCTCTTCTATAGTTGTTATATGAGCAACAACCGCTGCCTTATAGACACCAATGACTACTATATGCCTACAAATTGCAACATCAACCAGACTAGTTGAGTCACCTGCTCCTGGATGTAATGTTAAATATTCAAGTTTCTTACCATGGTGGTTATACCTACCTTGGCGATCGAGACTCTAAAGAGGTCATCATGGAGCCCCACGCTTCAACACTCCTCTTCATCATCTCATTTACATTTGACAAGATAAAACGCTCATCTACCCATTAAATTGGAGTCACAAACACAAAACCTTCAAACTCAAATGAGGCAAGAGTCTCATCAGGAGGAATACATACAACATCCTTATCACCAGGCCAAGGCTGAACTTCTCCACCTAAAATCATGGGCTCAACATGAACCTTGACAAATAGAGCCTTAGATACATTGGCCACCGTCAAGCTATAATAAAGCAAAGAAAAAGTCATTATGACAACAACGAACGAAACAAGAAGAACATAACAAATGCAGAACTATCATCCTCCCTATCCCAGTGGAATAAAGTCACATAGCTCTCCCCAATGAAAAGATCAACTCTTGAACCAAAGAACCTTTGCAACAAGGTCTTTGGTCAAAGGACAAGTTTTTGCAACTTGTCAAAAAAACTTCATGGAAAAACCACGTGGGATAGGAAGAGATGAAGAAACAGTTGAAAGATTGACATTCTTGTTGCAGCCAAGAATAAGCATCTGATATCACATCTAGGTTGAAAACAGACTAGATCTAAATTTGGGATCAACCAGTAAACCCACGCAAAGTGGTTACAAAATAAAAATACTAGTCATTTTTGTGTACTTGCCCAAAGACCAAAAATATGTATATAGTTTATAGGCTTAGACAAAAAGAAATTTTTGAAAACTCTTACAAAACTTTTGATGCCTACACCTACCTCTTAAACTTGAAAGAATGGAAGCAAGTACTTTGAAAAAAGAAAGACACTTGGAAAGTTGAAAGAAAATTTTCTTTGAAGTATGAAAACTTGGTGTGATTAATAGCCGAGTTAGGGTATCCGCTTTTATAGGCAAAAAAGTGAGGGCCCAAGGGACACACATCCAAGTTTGGATGTGTCAAAAAACTACCTAAAAAAGCACGTGAAATGCACATAGAGAAGGACATGCACACGGGAAGTTAATAAGACAAAATGGATAAACTGAGAGACGAGAACGAGAATCAAGAAAAATCTCAAACATTAAATGACAAAGATTTTGAGTCGACAAGGTGAGTGACTATCGAAGACTCAAAGATGACTGTCTCAAACTCCCAGGCCGAACGAACATTAAATACGCAGCAAGCCTGGGGACGGACAACTCTCCAAATACTTAACCCTTGCAGTTATGAGCATTTTACTCGCATTCAAAAGCTGCAGGCACATTAAATGTGTAGCAGGCCTGGGGACAAAATATTCTCCAAAGGTTTAACCCTTGCAATTATTGCATGGTAATTCGCATCTTCAGCCTACATATACATTAAGTACAACTTGAATCATGGAAAACTTTTTATCTAGAATTTAAAACAACCTAGACTAAAACATAAGTCCATCACCATATCTCACAAAGATCCATATACTAATGGACCGGGGGACTTTACAACGTATGGGAGCTCTAGCCCAAATGGATAGAGCCTATACACTTGAAACAGGCCCACCCATAACCGACACACTCTACTTGGGAAGCAAGTTCCATGCCTGATGATAGACAAACCAAGCCTGAATAACACATCCAGGCAAAGGTCATACTGAGGTCTTATCCCAAAAGACCGTTACGACATACAATACGTATCACTACCTCATTAGTTTAGAGGTAATTAATGGTGCGAATATCTCGCTAATACATGCATGGAACATCCCATCCACCAAAGGGAGCCAAGAATATCACACCATGTGTCACTTGTCTCCTCTCTTGGATGCCCATCACATTCATGGGTGGCACAAAACCCTAAATGCATCTCTATAAATAAAGGTCCATTTCCACGAAATAGACCCACTTGAATATCACCGTGAAGCTAATCAATCTTCACACACACAACACACACTCTATAATCTTCACATGAGTGTTACCCTAAGTCTTGACTCTGATCATAACTTGGGGTCCTTACCAAATGTGAGAAACCAACATACGATTATCATCACCCATACGTACCATACGTAAACAATTTAATTACTAATTTAATTAAACCTAATTACTAATTAAGCATAATTAGTAATTAAGCGCGCGCACACACACACACATAACCCCCCCCCCACACACACACATATATATATATATATATATATATATATATATATATATATATATATATATATATATATATATATATATATATCATAAGTCTCGTCTGTAACCCTATAGTCTTCTAATTTATCGCCAATATAAGTTTATGTTAATACTTCGCACGTAAAAATAACACATAATATATACAAAATGTATTGTAGTCTCGTTCAGTTGAATTCATGAGAAGATTTCACAAATCTAAGAAAATGCACATGTACAAATAAAATTATTATATATCTATATCATATCATTAGTAACAACCTAAAACAGTTATAGGTTAATGAAGAACTCATACGCATGCTCCTCAAATCAAGAAATGCATTAAATTTAGAAAAAGTTCAAGATATTAAACTTTTTTCATTCCAACCTTTGTCCCTTACAAACGAAATGCATTAATGAAGAACTTTCCCTTACACCTTTTTCATAAACTACGATAGTGGATATTCTAACCTTTGTAACACATACTAACAAAGTACAAGAGTAGTTTTTTAAATGTTTTTTAATAGGTTATGGTGTATGACGTCATTCAATTTTCTATGTTTTTATTAATTAGAAAAACAACTTTCGCATCCAACACTTCCCTACTTATTTATATGCTCAAAAGCATTTTTATAATCAGTTAACGAGCTGCTTATTTCAGATTACCTAATCTATACTATCTATAATAGAAAAATGGTCAAACTTGAAAAGTTGAGTATTGAAAGTCAAATGTGAGAGAAAATTAATGTAATTAATACTCTAATTAAAACACCCTATTACTTAAAAGTACAATAATTTATTCACATTGTACAACCAATTAAAAACATATCTATCAAATTAAATACAACCAATTAAAACACAAACCGGGTTGACCCGGTAATTTGACCCGTTTTCGACCCAACCTAGCAAGTTGACCCGGTTTAAATTGACCCATTTTTCGACCGGAGCGGTTCAACTGGTTGAACTACCCTGGTCGAACCGGGTTTCAAAATATTATCCCTTACTTAAAAGTACAATGATTTATTCACATTGTACAACCAATTAAAAACATATCTACCAAATTAAATACAACCAATTAAAACACAAACCGGGTTGACCCGGGATGCTTTAAACCCGGCGGATTGACCCGGTTTAATTTGACCCGTTTTCGACCAAACCTAGCAAGTTGACCCGGTTTAAATCGACCATTTTTCGACCGGAACGGTTCAACCGTTTGAACCACCCGGGTCGAACCGGGTTTCAAAACATTATCCTTTACTTAAAAGTACAATGATTTATTCACATTGTACAACCAATTAAAAAACATATCTACCAAATTAAATACAACCAATTAAAACACAAACCGGGTTGACCTAGGACGCTTCAAACCCGACGGATTGACCCGGTTTAATTTGACCCGTTTTCGACCCAACCTAGCAAGTTGACCCGGTTTAAATCGACCTATTTTTCGACCGGAACGGTTCAACCGGTTGAACCACCCGGGTCGAACCGGGTTTCAAAACATTATTTTTCGTTTATAACCTATAAACTTTTTTTTATCAATAAACTATTTGTCGCTATAAAATCCCGTTGCTATGCACGGGTACTCGTCTAGTTAATATTAAATTTAAAATTAGTTTTTACTATCAAATTCAACCTAAAATCTTTAATTAATGCATATGATTAATTATTTTTGCCTTCGAGTATTATTATATATTTACAACAAAATAAGCAGTGTTTCTAAAAGTATTTATTTTTAGGCGGCTCACAATACTTATTTTTCTAGATAAAAGCTGAAAAAATAAGGCAATCCTAAACATCTCCGTAATCCTTTAGCACAACCAAACCTCTCTATTTTCAAATATGGACCTTGACAATAACATTTAAGTCATAAAACATCATTTTAAGGAAAGTATTAAAAACAAATACTTCTGATAAAGCACAACCCCATTATAGAGATTTGTAGATTTCAAAAGGTTAGAAATTAATTTTGTAATTATAAATGGACATTTTAAAGATTTAATACAGTCAAACTTAACTTGCACCCATTACCATGTTCAAGCTATTTCTATAAACAGCAAGTTTGATTGTCAATGTTACAAGAAAAAGGAAATATGGTGTAGATATGTAAAGAGTATCAGGCTCCTACTCTCTTTGGTTTTATCTGTCCATATTAACATCTTTGATCTCATTAAGTTTGCCAAATATCTCATCCTCTCCCACTTAATATATTTTCTCTAATATACATATGTATATATATATATGTATATATATATATATATATATATATATATATATATATATATATATATATATATATATATATATATATATATTATATATATATATGTATATATATATATATATATATATATATATATATATATATATATATATATATATATATATATATATATATATATATATATATATATATATATATATATATATATATATATATATATATATATATATATATATATATATATATATATATATATATATATATATATATATATATATATATATATATAACGTAAGTCTCGTCTGTAACCCTACAGTCTTCTAATTTATCGCCAATATAAGTTTATGTTAATACTTCGCACATAAAAATAACACATAATATATACAAAATGTATTGTAGTCTCGTTCAGTTGAATTCATGAGAAGATTTCACAAATCTAAGAAAATGCACATGTACAAATAAAATTATTATATATCTATATCATATCATTAGTAACAACCTAAAACAGTTATAGGTTAATGAAGAACTCATACGCATGCTCCTCAAATCAAGAAATGCATTAAATTTAGAAAAAGTTCAAGATATTAAACTTTTTTCATTCCAACCTTTGTCCCTTACAAACGAAATGCATTAATGAAGAACTTTCCCTTACACCTTTTTCATAAACTACGATAGTGGATATTCTAACCTTTGTAACACATACTAACAAAGTAGAAGAGTAGTTTTTTAAATGTTTTTTAATAGGTTATGGTGTATGACGTCATTCAATTTTCTATGTTTTTATTAATTAGAAAAACAACTTTCGCATCCAACACTTCCCTACTTATTTATATGCTCAAAAGCATTTTTATAATCAGTTAACGAGCTGCTTATTTCAGATTACCTAATTAATATTAAATTTAAAATTAGTTTTTACTATCAAATTCAACCTAAAATCTTTAATTAATGCATATGATTAATTATTTTTGCCTTCGAGTATTATTATATATTTACAAAAAAATAAGCAGTGTTTCTAAAAGTATTTATTTTTAGGCGGCTCACAATACTTATTTTTCTAGATAAAAGCTGAAAAAATAAGGCAATCCTAAACATCTCAGTAATCCTTTAGCACAACCAAACCTCTCTATTTTCAAATATGGACCTTGACAATAACATTTAAGTCATAAAACATCATTTTAAGGAAAGTATTAAAAACAAATACTTCTGATAAAGCACAACCCCATTATAGAGATTTGTAGATTTCAAAAGGTTAGAAATTAATTTTGTAATTATAAATGGACATTTTAAAGATTTAATACAGTCAAACTTAACTTGCACCCATTACCATGTTCAAGCTATTTCTATAAACAGCAAGTTTGATTGTCAATGTTACAAGAAAAAGGAAATATGGTGTAGATATGTAAAGAGTATCAGACTCCTACTCTCTTTGGTTTTATCTGTCCATATTAACATCTTTGATCTCATTAAGTTTTCCAAATATCTCATCCTCTCCCACTTAATATATTTTCTCCATTTGTTTCTGCTCTTCACTTGCTTGCAAAATGTGTGTCCCATGTAACCACCTTAATAAAAGATGNATATATATACATATATATATATATATATATATATATATACATATATATATATATACATATATATATATATGTATACATATATATATATACATATATATATATATATATATATATATATATATATATATATATATATATATATATATATATATATATATATATATATATATATATATATATATATATATATATATATATATATATATATATATATATATATATATATATATATATATATATATATATATATATATATATATATATATATATATATATATATATATATATATATATATATATATATATTGTTTCTTGCAAAAACTTTGATATATTTTGTTTCTAAACTATGTTATGTATCTTATATGATGATATACATACTTTGGGTAAGATTAATTCATCACTGTTTTAGAAAGCTACCTAACAAATATTTTTGTACAATTGTTGCTTATGTATTAATTAAACCAGTTACGTAACGTTCTTAAAACGGCCATATAATTAAATACTATGGTTACTAATTTGAGCAAGAAAAGAAAAAGATAAAATGCAAAAACACCAAGGTTTGCTATAAAAAAATTGTGGGCTGTGGAACAAGTTTGGACACTTATTTGTTTAGTAACAAGTTCATATAGATCTGAAATTAAGAACTTGGTTTGTTAGTTGGTGACCGTTTTAAAAACCGGATTTCTAATCTACCCGTTCAAGCAACCGTTTTCCGGTTTAACCGGCAAAACGGAGGTTCAACTGGTTTTTTTCTTCAAAACTGGCATCTGGTGACCCAACCGGTTCCCGATTTAACTGCCTAGGTCAACCCGGGTTTTAAAACACTTCCGTTGAACAAGCATGCATCTGATTAATATTAATATTTGAAATGCAGAAGCAGCTGAAAATGAAGATGAAGATGAGGAGTAGTATGATTGGAAGTTGGAACGATTTAAACTCAATGTCTAGTCATATTGTATGTTTAGGCATTTAGGAACATTTGGAATTTAGGCACTGATTAATTTTGTGTTTCAAACAATTTCTCTAGTTATGTTTAAGACTTTTAAAGCTTGGAGGTCTGTCCTAGCTTCTGTGATTATATTTGGGACTTGATTATGTTATCAGGTTGTTTGTTAGTAGCGAGGTTGGTGATTTGTATCACGAAAGAGTTACTTCACTACTGATCTTGATGATTATAATATTTTTGCTTCCATGTTGGTTGTGTCACAATAAAATGAAAATAGGGCGGTTGGTTTGGGGATTAGTAATGGTAACCGGGAATCGGATTGGTCTTGGGGAAATGTGAGCCGATGGGGATCCATGATATCGAGGTGTATTTAGGGCTTGTTTTGGTTAACGGGTTTGCAAATGAGGATCTCCGTCCTAAACTCGACTGGTTGCCATAAAATACCTAAAATATAGACAAGCAGCCGATCACAATTAAAATTCACAAGTAGCATTGAGCTCAAATATTTGCAAATCCAGTGGTTCTACCAATTTTTCATTTTTACATTCAACATTTTCATACGCATGACATGTGAATGTGATCGATAATGCTTGCTCTTAGCCAGCGCCCGCCTTAACGGGTCTTTAAAATTAGTACTTCTTTACATTTAATTAATGCTTAACTAGTATCTGCTATAAAGTTTGTTGGTATTTATTTAAAAAAAATGACACCATAAGTAGATTTGGTTCATAGAGGATGTCAATTAACATGCTTATTTTGCCTTTGCTATTGTGTTTTTTAGCACCAGATGGTCTTTATACTCTTCTGCTATTTTTCTTATTGTTCCCCAAACCAAAATCGGATAGTATGCTTTCTATATGCCATGTTAGTATCAACTCACATGTACTTTTTCGAGAGTACTGGTCTAGAAACTATCTGTGTAATCGTAAAGTTTTTAAGAAAAGATCAACCAGGGAACGAAGTAAGAAACACTCATTACCGTCTTCTGTTAAGAAGACAACTTCAACAAGTTTCAAGTGCCACTGCACTCTTTGAAAGTCTTGTTCACTCTAATATTCAGTGCAGTGACCAAGTGTTTATGCATTCACATAAACTTAAACACCATAATGTATATAACCTGTTTGGTTACAAGCGTAAATGGCAGAGCTAATTTTTTGTGTTTCTGATAGGGGCACATACAATGTGTATCGCTTGTGTCTCCAAATGAACAAACAATGTGACAATCAATGGATCCCCAGGACCTGCTTCCCAAGGAGTTCTAGAATTTGAGAAACTATACCACTGATAGAAAATAGATTCTATAGATAGACCGACCCCGTACGTACGTGGTGCGTCTGGTTGAATAAATGGTTTATCTAAGATTCTACGAATTGACAACTGATTTGGCTCAAAAGAAACAGGTGAATATATATTAGGTCGTGTACGTCTTGGAAACATGAAATCAAATGTAAACACAATATGGTTGCTTGAATAACAAAAGAAAGAGATTAAAATGTAATCGATCATGTTTCAATCCGATACCAATTATTGCTTGGATGCGTTTGAAGCCTCAAGATGACTTGCAGGAAAAAAAAATAAAAAATAAAAACAATAACCGAATAGACGTGTGTATTACAAGGGCAAAGAGAAAAGTATACAAATTCTTCAATCTCATTAAGAATATCGACTTGGTTGTAGGTTATTGCAGATTATTTTAGGTGTTATGATTTTAAACAATGTTAAAATACATAATTGCACTAGTATATTTGTACAAGGCATCGTACACATTTACTCTCTCATTAAGTAAAATGTGATTTTAAGTGGTCAAATTTGGACTAGTGACCATATTCAAACATAGGGTTAATACACACAAATGTTACTAAAATTTCACAAAAATTTGCTTTTAGTTACTATAGTTTTTTTGGTTCAAATAGGTTACTCATGTTTGCGTGACCGGTTAATTAGGTTACTCATGTAAACGGGTTCGGTTAATTAGGTTACTCCCAGGGTGGGATACCGGGTGTACCGGTTTTCCACTATCTTTAATTTACATTTTTGGTCCCTGTGGCATGGCGGGTATAACGAATTTAGTCCTGAGGAAGTCATTAATGTTTTAAAACTTAGTACTTCGCGGGCAAAAACGTGTGTAAAAACATATGCAAACGGACAAAACATCAAAATTACAATAACCCGTTACGGGCAAAAACGTGTAAAAACATATGCAAACGGACAAAACATCAAAATTCACATGTAAAGTAAATACACGACTCTGCTTAACGCCATTCGATGCAAATAATGTGGGGCTTCTGTATTTTGTTGAAACCAATATGCTAATATATATTATGGAATAAGAATAAAGAAGTGTTACTACATGTATTAATTGATATTATTGTTGAATATTGAGCTTATCAGTTATCAACTTCAAAAGAATTATGGTTTACTTAATATCAATCTACTATTCCAAGTACTTGCGGATTTACGATGCCTTTGGGTTTAAAAAGAAGAAAATAAGTTTTTGGCAACTTGCATATTAGTGTTATGTTCTTGTTGTATATTTGGTGTTTAACAAAACCCTTAACAAATATGACAAATTTACTATTTCTTGTTTTCATTTGGTCATTATTTTTTTGAGAAAGTGGTAGATTGGTTAAAAAGTCCAACCGAGTATATGTCATGCGCTTGACCTAGAATGATGTTTGTCACTTGAAGAAGGATGGCAATGGTTACTTATGGAGTTATGGGTGACGAAGTGTCGAGGTAACTCACATGGGTGAATTGTTTTTGTGTCATGTTGTTTTTTTTAGGGAATAGAAAATGGAGATGAGTAAAAAACACTAGGGATGGGTTTAAAGGCACATCCCTAGCTTGGTGTCGGAAAACAAAGATATTGGGGGAAAAATCGATATTTGATTCTCGTATCAATGTATTAAACGCACTTATGTTCTTGTTTCATGACTCGACCCATCACTCACAGGAGAGGATTCGAGAAAAACATATAAAACGTAAGGAAACCCCGTTACGGGACGCCCACAGGAGAGGATTCGAGAAAAAAATCTAAGGACTAAATCTGTTAAACCCGACAACCCACAAGGACCATTTAGTAACTTTTTACCTGCTATCATAAGTTGTAATATATGGAGTAACCTAATTAACTAGTCACGCAAACATGAGTAACCTCTTTGAACAAAAAAAAAACTATAGTAACTAAAAGCAAATTTTTGTGAAACTTTAGTAACATTTGTGTGTATTAACCCTTCAAACATATCTAAAAATGGGTCTGTATCGGATTCCGATTAATATGTTCACTTTTAAATATCTCTAAAAGGAGTATTCGCCACCCCTTCACTCCTTCACCATCCTTTGGCACGGAACATTGTGGAGCTTTTTGGAGCGATAAGCGGTGAGCAACGAGCATTTTGATTTTTAGTAATCGTTTGGCAAAGGAGCGGTGAGCTTTGCTATTTTTTAGGAATGTTCATTTTTCTAATGCTTCTTTAAGAAGCTGTGACAGCTCACTGCTACTTTTAACAAACACACCCATAAGCATCACATCAGCTTTTTCTCTCCTCTCACTTCCCCTCACTCCTTCTCACCTTTCACCCGTTTTGGTCACATTCCTTTCACCTTTCATTAAAATACCCACTTTATTGTTGGGAAATTTTCAAATATATTATGTTAAAATCATTTTGGGATTGAGTCTTAGGAAGGAACTAAAGAGTTTTGTTGTGTTTTGTTGATGACCCACGAAAAGGCAATTAGTGCCAGTTTTTCTGTCACAAAACCGTTGCTAATGAATCATCACTATTGTAAAGACGTATCTTTTCGAATTTATCACGGTTACATCTATTAAAAAGGTGTCACTGAGCGAACCATCGCGACCGTTAGAAAACATTTCCGTTAGCGATGATTTTTCTGTCGCTAAGTCGTCGCTAAACCGTCGTTAATTGCACCTTTTGGTGAACCATTGTGACTATTTGAATGGTCCCGAGCATGCCTATATATAGGGCCATAATTCTGGCGTTTTTCATCATCCAAAACCAAAAACAAACACATACAAAACCTTTATTTCAATATACATGATTGATATAAATAATAGTGCTATAGAACTATTATTTGTAGTGTCTTGAAACCCCCGATAACTCGGTAGTTCATCCGGATTATCACCACCATCGTGTAGTGTTGATAATTGCTACATACGTTGCTTCATTGTATCTTGGGAGGCAATTAGTCGGTAACCCAAAACACGATTGTTTGAAAGAATGGTGGGGGCGAAATTGCTTTAAGGACAGAGATCACTCGCATTGAAGTAACAAGTAGTAGCGTAAAAATTCGTTTTACAAGGCCATCTTTCTAAACCTCGAAACTAACATTTATACAAATATACCCTACTAAATATCCCACACACACTCACGAAACAAACAAAAAACATTACTTTTGGAATTTGACCCCACATTTTTGTAACTCTCGCTATGACGTCCGGCTCACCATAAACACAAACATTTGACCGTGACCAGGACCTGACTTCCGTTTTGGTTGGTGGGGCGTTATCTAACGCTAATGTTGAGTGGGTCACTCCCACTCCGGATAGTCTAACGACATTTGTGTAGCATATACTGCAATAGTTCATTTGTTATATTTCACTTCTAATCTCCAACTTTGGTTCTCTCCATTTTTTCTCTTGTTTTGACTTGCTATCAAAATGTCTGGAAATTGTGTTCCATGTGACCACCTTCGTCAAGAATGTATGTCCTCCAAACTGCGTATCTGAGGGGTTGTTTCCTTATACTGATCAGGGAATAAATGACTTCAAGATGATCTTCGACACTTACAATATTGACTTCTTAATACAATTCTTTTGCAAAAAAAAAAAATAATAATAATAATAATGAGGAAAAACACGACTTCATAAAGGACATGTTGGTGTAATGTAGAATGCAATATGAATTGATTGATCATAAATAATGGTTTGTTACATATTATCTTTCATGACTACTACTATGAGATACCATAAATGCTTTTTGACTGCGGGACGACTAAACCAACTGTTTATTTAACTTCTGTAAGGCCTGTGATTGATACATTTTCAATTCAGAACAAGTTCAAAGGGAATTGACAACTAGAGGCATGAAAACATAGTGAGTTTAGACTACAAATTAAACCATGAAGAAGTAATGATGTAGAATAAAAAGAGATAACACAAATTGGACCTGTTGATTCACACGAATACCGGGAACAGTTCTTTCAATTACTGTTGATTCAACGAATACGATAATCAGGAGGTTTTCTACTCAAAATTGAGAATGAGAGAAAATTGAAATCATTTATATAATAAAACAAAACCCCTAGCGGGGACTTTCGTATTTCAGAAAAAAGATTATTTCCTTATTAGGTAATATTTTAATTATTATTTTTTAATTTATAAATTTATAAATTTGTTTTGTTGATATACTATATAGGTAGATTATAAATACAAAAAGTATAGATAAGATGTAACTAACAATAGGATTAAACTTTTTAAATGATTATCTTTAATAATAAAAAACTATAATTAAAAATCATAAATCAAACAAAACAAAGATTAAATTATTTGTTTTTTAATAAATAAAAATATATCATTAAAAAAAATATAAAAAAAAACCCGCGCGTGCGCGGGCAATATAAGTAGTTTCATATATCTTAGAACTGATCGGCCAGGATTACAAGACACTTATTAAATAGACTTAAGAAATATGAAATGGGCCTAAAAGACGAACGGCCCGAGCAGTAGCCCACAAACAAGCCCAACAAAATTGGAAAAAACACAAAAATGCAAATAACTTATAAAATAGAGCATTTTGGGGCCCTAAAGTTTCGTAAATTGATGAAGTCGTTTACCACGACGCTCTCCTCGTTCAAAGCTTTGATTTGACTAGTCATGGTCCTGAAACGGAGCCCCGTAACCCAAGTTATGCTGATTTTAGCGAACCCCTTTTTCTTACACGGTCTTGAGCCTCCAGAAATAATAGAGCCTGTTCCTCTACGTTTGGGCCCGCATCAGGTAACCGATAATACACAAAAGACAGTCGAATCAAATTTTAACTACTAGCATTAGGTTTATGGCATTCAAGGTGTAACATGATACATACCAGTTTTACATATTGATTATTGCTTTACTAATATAATGTAAACCTCTAATACAACAACATTGACTATATTATTTCTTCATTTTACATTTTTACAACAACAATCATAAACATATATTACTCCGTAGTATAAGACCGTGAAAAAAAAAATGTAGAACTGTGGTGACTTTGACTTACCAGTTAGGTGGATGATCTCCTTGGACCCAACATTCTTGAAAGCTCCTTAAGGCTAGTAGGCAAGGAAGTAATTTTTTCACCATACACGTCAGCGCCACGTCAGCTTTCTCTCTCCTCTCACTTCCCTTCACCACACTTCACCTTTTAGTGGGCAAGGCATGCTTCACTTCACCTTTCATTAAAATACCCACTTTATAAAAATATACCCCACTAAATACCCCCACACACTCACAAACAAAATAAAAAAAATAATATACCATGAATTGGGTCCCGATTTTATTGTAAAAGCATTTGGTGGTCTGATCACCGAAAATCCCTTTGGAATTTGAACCTCGCGCGTGAACTAGGAAGGTGGGCAAGGAGTTAATTGGTGAAAGTGGGCCCGTTTGGTGAGGGATTCCCTCCCTTGCCTTTTAGTCTAATTAGAGGCTTCTCTTTTATGTTTTCTTCTTTCTCCATATGCCATTTTCTAGTTACATCTTTTGTCTGAATTTAGAAAATTACATTAGATTGCACAGATTAGCTGCTAATTAGCATCTTAGATTATAATATATCTTTATTAACATACCCAATTTCTTAAAGGGGCCACTTGCTCTTTGATAGACTCAAAGTTTGGCTTACCGATATCTTCCTTTGGTTCGGATATCATCAGTCTGTTAAACACATTAAATTGGTCTACATATCAATAACAAACTCATAAATTGGGCTTATAAATTACACAAAAGATGCTAAACCAACTTATTGATATGTAAGTACATGGTAACACATGTTAGTGATCAGCATATAGAAAGCATGACATTCTTCTTTTGGCTAGCAGCTCAAATGTAAGAAGTGTGTATGTTGATACAAAAGTTGGGCGTTCCTTATTTGGGTTCCTGTTCTCGTACCAATTAGATCTTAATGCTTGAGACCTGCGCACTAAGAAAGCAAACAAACACTGTTAGGCTTATCGTGGGATTGTCTCCCACGATTATCCTCCGGCGTGAGAGTAAGTAATCGGTTTTAGGGTTGTATTGAAGAGTTAGGGTTGTAAATCGTACCTTTGACGAGAGCTATGATGCCCTATATATATACACACGAAACCTTATCAGTTTCGTGTTCCTCACTCTTAGGCGTGTCCGCCGATATCGGATATTTGATATATATCTCCTTAATAGGGGATATCAGATACCAAATCCATAAATAACTTTGGGTTTGGGCTTTCATGAGCCCAAACTGTTATCATAGTAGCCCGCACGTGGTGGGCTTAAATGTTAGTGACGTATAATATTCGGGTTCGTGACCCGAATATAGACTATACGTCATCAGTGTAAAGACAACTTACAGTATGTAGCTCAAGTTGTGAGACTGCATGTCCAAAAGTCAACGTCGGTCCACCAAAGACAAGAGCAGTTGCAGTGGCAAATGCTTTTGCAACTAGGATTCAAAAAAGAAAATTAGTATGTTAGCCTCTATAGTCCATAAACCAAATCGTTACCTCCGCTCATTCTTTTACTCACTCTGTTATCTGTTTGATCATAAGAAGAGACATAGATAACTGATAACTTCTGTATATGCACATGAAAAATAACCGATTTGATCTCAAGAGGAGATGTGTATCGTTTAATTTGAAATAGAACAATGAATAGAATATGACACAGTTATAAATGCATTAAAGGAAAACATACTTTGTGATAATCCTACAGCTGCAGCCTTCAACTTCTCAGGACTAATTGGCGTGTACTTATCAATACACAGTTCATTGGCGGTTGAAGCAGAATATGAATTATCTGTGTTAGGCAACTGCCACCTGGAAGTAAGATAAATCCTCAAGATTCATGAATTGAAAACTGTCGTGTCGGAAACTGATACGAACCGGATCGATGAAGAGATAAAAAGAACGAAACAAGATAAATAGCTTATATTAATGGGATAAACCGACCCCCCAATGGTTTATATTATTTTTTTTTGAAGATTTTTTTTTAATGAGACAAACCAACCCCCGATATTGATAACCAAATCAATAATTCATATCCATTGTTGGTCCATGAAAATTGAGCAAATCTTGATAAAAATAAATAGCAATTTTATTGATAATAATGAATAAAAGTTACAAGACTTCTCAATACCAACATGATTACATGATAACATCTTCAGCTTCTTAATGGGGATAATTTCGGTATATTATCCCCATTGATTGACAATAAACTCTCATTGATCCAAGCTAAGCTTGAGATTCAATGAGAGGGGAATCCTATCAACTAATACTAAGTATCTTTGTTTGTTTAGAATTCTCAACTATCCCTCTTACTAATTAGACATATATATAGGTACAAAGTACAATTACACATGTGATGGTGTTAGTTGTCATCCACTTGTAGTGGTCCATGGTATGTGTTAATTCACATACCTTTTCATAGCCAAATATTGACCCAAATAGACTAATAATGCTAACAAATGCCAAAGAAATATGTGTTTTTGTGTTTGTGATCGTGCAGGTATGGATATTTCACAAAAGGACAAAAATCAAACGAAAACCGGCAAAAACGAGCACGAGAGTGGAATGAGTGTCGAAAGTCAAAGCTTGGCATCCAAAAGTCAAAGTTGTGCTCAAAAAGTCCAAAGGAAGTCCTTAGAGTTTCAGAATTTGCAAGAATGATCCTTGTGTGAAAGTTTGAAGAATTTACAAAAATGGCCCCTCAAGAATCAGATTTGGCAAATGTAGTCCTTTGAAGAAATATTTTGAAGTTATGACATCACAAGCCCTTGAAGAATTGATGATTAACAAAAGAAGCCATTGGATCTTATTTTAGAAAATTGGCAGAAGTGACCCTCAAAGTTTCGGAAATTACAATATTGATCCTTGTCATAATTTTACTACCAAAATATAAGAACAAACACAACCTGGTCCATAACAAACCCAAAACCTTTTATTAAATCCCAAAACCCACCAAGCCCAAAAATATTAGCAAAACCCAAAAGCCCACCAAATTAAACACAACCCGGCCCACACACTACCACCTTCGGTCAATTAGTCAAAACCAAATAATAAAATACTTTTTACCCACCTTTCCCGCCCCCCAAATCCTATTTACCCAGTTACCTCATGAACCCTAATAATCCCATCCCTCAAAATTACCGTAATTGAGGGCAATTGGTTCAAATAAATGGGTTTCTAGAAGGTGTCAGACGTGTCATGGAATGTTAGAAGCAAAGAAACACACACGGGGATGACATGGCAGTGTGTGATTGGTTGATACACGTCACAAGGGGCTAATCTAAGGGTTAAGATTGAAGGGCACATGATCCAAGGACTGATATCACTCAGAGAAAGCACAAGGCACACGGATTGCCAGCTTGGCAATCGTGACCCCTCACTCTCTTCTCAGCCTATAAATAGAAGATCATTTTAGCTCCTTTCTGAAGTAGTTTAGTAGTAAAGAAACTCTGCCAAAATTTGTTTAGAATAGTAGCTTTGTAATCTCCATTTGATATTAATAAAAATTTAGTTTCATTGTTCTTAAATAATATCTCTTTAGTTGCTTTAAATCTCATTAGGTGTAGTAAAAGCTTGCACAAGCTCATCAACCTGTTTCTATAAGCTTCTCAGAAGTTTTCTTAAGTTTTCTAAAGTTTCTGTTTCATAACTATTAGCTCCTTTATAAAAATATAAAAAATCAGTTAAATACTAAAAAATAAAAAAAATGTTTTCAATCTCTTAAAATCCAGCTTGCAACAAGCTATTTCAGTAGTTTAGAAGCTCAGCTTAGCTTTTTAGCTTCTGTTGAGCTTATTTGTAGATGGACACAGATCAAAACCTCATAGTTCCAAAAAGTCAACAAAAAGTCAACTGAACCTTGAAGATGATGAATCCTGGGTGATTTGGTAGTCTAATCAAGAGATCTGGAAGTGGTTAGCCTATCTAAAGATAGGCTTCTTTAGAAAATCCTCTGTTTGAGCTGAGGGTGTATTTTGTAAGTTCCTTGTTTATATTTTCAAGTTTTTAATTGCATTCTATGAGATTTTAGTTTAGATCTGTGATATTTGTTAGTTTACTGTTTCAATAGTTTAGTTTGATCATATTTGAGTTAATTTGATTGAGTTTAATCATTGTAGTATTAGATTAGTTAAAGTTTAATGTTTGATCATTTCAATCTGTCATATCTAGTTCATTTATGATTCTGTGGTAATTGTGGTTGAGCACTGTGGTTTTGTGTTTCATTCTGTGAGTTTGATAATAGTGTGAGCTTATGTGGATGTGTTGTTGCTTAAATCTCATTGTAGCTTCATAAAAGTTCACTACTGCTATATATAGGAGTGTTTGGATCTGATCTGTTCATTTAGATTGAGTGGTTTTAACAGTGTTTTTTCTACTTCATAAGTTCATTTTAGGCATTATTAGGTAAGAAGTGCATAAAAACAGTATGTCATAGTTTAAAATAGTCAAAATCACTTGTAAATCTTAATAACAGTTCACTGTTTGCATTTTGGTTTGCATAAGTTTGATTTTAGTTGTAAATCTAGTTAATATAGTTTAATATCATTACATCCTAGCTTAATATTGCATTGATAACCAGCTTTGATCATTTGAAATTAATATTAGTCAAAGTTCTTTAAAACTCACAAAGTCAAAAAGTTTTCTTTTCAGTTAAATAGGACAAATTTATAGAGTCATTTTAGAACTAATAATTGTGTGAAAATAGATGTTAATTGATTTTCTCTGATCATTTGTTGCTTGTGAACCATAATCAAAAAGAATTTTGAAAATCGTAAGTCAATTGCTTATAGAAATTTGGACTTGAAACTGCTTGTTTGCTCACAAAACTCCCCTGCATCAGGGGAGTTAGTTGCCTGAGCTACTTTTTATGTGCTTATACCTTTTGCATGATTACTTGTTCTTGCTTGTATTTTCATAAATTAGTGTTAAAATTCAAAAATCTCACTTTTCACTTTTTCACGACACGATTTCACGAATCGTTAATCACGATTCCATTCACCTTCACACGGACTACAACCCGGGTCTTGCTTATTTGTTGAGCAAATCCTTGGACTATAAATATTACATATTGATTTTAATCAATCAGTCCCCATTCCTTTCTTCATTTTGAGAAGCACCAACCATCCTTTTGGATATGTCATACCAAATATTCTCACTTTTATGGTAATAACTTGTACTTTGTTTGATTTCCCTTTTTGGAAGTTCCACCCATATTTTTTCAGTCTGTTGTAGAGACAGTTTCAGGGAGTTAGTGAGTTATTGTCATCACTCACTGACTCCATTACCTTCTTCTTTGGCTCAAGGATCATTCACTGAGTACCGCCTCACTGAATGACGAGTATTTCTTCTTAGACCCGGTCTGAACATCCTGAAGGTAACTCACTGAGTGACTGTTCACTCAATGACTTGTTTGATGTTTAAGGTTAACTTACTATTTTATTCAGTAAGTTATGCTATTTTATTTTCAAATCTTGTTAGGGTCAATTGGGTCAAATTTTTGACCCAACAACCCTATTTGAATATACAAATAGCCTAAGGTAATTGTTATTAAATGAGGGACTGGGGGTTCAGTTGGTGGGTTCAAGAAAGGAGGTTCATAACTGAGGTTCAGGTTCAGTGTACAGGGGGTTCAGGTTCAGTAGGCAGGGGTTCAGGGGGTTCAGTGAGTGGGGTTCAGGTTTAGTTTGGAGTTTAGTGACCTGGTACAATGAGTGGAATGATCAGGTTCAGTAACCGGGTTCACGGTCAGTGACCAGGGGTTCAATGACGATGGGTTCAATGGCCGGTTCAGGGGGTTCAATGACCGGTTCAGTGAGTAGGGTTCAGTGGGCAGGCAGGGAGTTCAGTGACATGGGGGGTTAGAGACCAGGTTAGGGTCATGATTGTAAGTTCAGTGAGGCTTTGTTTAAATACTGATGGTATTCTTTTAGCTATTTCTAACCACAAAGGTATCACACCCTATTTTTTTTTATATCAGCCTCCCATCTCATTTGTATCACCCCTGACCAAATTTTCACACTCCCTGATACACTCCAATAGCCTGATAGTTATTATTTTCATGCCCACTCCCTCAATTTCATTCAGGCCGTTTATAGCCCGAAAGACTCATTAATACTCCCTGATACTCTTCGCATTCCCTGATGATTTAACACGCCCGACACAATTTTCTTGCCTGAGACTTCCTCGAATCAGTGTCTATTTCAGGCTTAGTATGAAAACCATAATAAAAGCTTCCTGATGTTTCAGAAAACTCACCCCGAAAGCCACATTAACCCACCCTGAGTTAACTGATTTTTCAGTCACACTTTCAACTTTTATCTTTCTCGATACCATCCTCATCCTCATCATCATCACTCCCTAACAACCTGAGCCAGTCAAACGAAAACATGCCAGCCCCTATGCCCACTGGAACTTGGCTTTCATTTAGCCTGACATATCCTCAGGTTCACCATTAGTTCAGACTCATTCTTCATACAATCTGAGTCCAAAACCCATCAAATCTGATTCAAGCTTCATGACTAAGTTTGGAATCAGGGCCTCATTCAAGCTCATCCCGCAACCTTTTTCGTCAGGCTTAGCCTAACAGCTATGACTAACACACAACCTTTTCATCACACCCTGAATTCTTTTAACTCATACTCCCTGAGTTGACACACCTCAACTATTTCTTCTAATCAATCAAGCTCACCCTGAGAATAAATTTGGCCCATCCTGATTTTAAAGCCCAACCTTGATAAGACTTTCTTAATCCTTCCTGAGGACCCATCGTCAGTCTTACTCCCACTATTAACATGACCAAGCTGAGCCTTAACATCTCATAAACACTTCTTAAGCTTAATAAGCTTAACCTCCATCATCCTATCAATATCACTTACTGACACAAATTCAGTTTCTCTTAAAACTGAACAAACTAAACTACAAATCTTCTTAATCACTTATACAACAAATCCGATTCAAAACCCTTTACCATCACAGTCGCCCCTTGTTCAGAAGCTCACCCTAAACACCATTTAATCTCCACTTTTTGAGCCATTATCATCAACTATCCTGATTCACCAATCCCTTATCACTCCCTAGTAACAAATAACCTCAGCAACATATCTTCATACAAATCAGATGGGTTATTGTTTCGGCTTGTCCACCGGAGATACCATGACATCTGGGTTGTTCTCGATATGTGATTCATGAGATTTGATTGTGATGTTTTTGTGTACGTATGATGTTTATGTGTTGGGATGAATCTGGGTTTTGGTTGTGATAATGATTTTGAGGATAGATCGATTTTTGTTATGAATTTGTGATTTGTGTGTTTTTTTTGGTGATTTGTGAGGTTGACCAGATCTGTGTTTTTGGATGTATGGGTTTTGGTGAGAGTAATATTGTGATAACTGGTAAAATTGAGACCCGGATTTAAAATGCCGTATTATAAATAAAATGAATCGTTAATATTATTGAAATGGATTTCGAAAATCACGAGAATTGGTGATTGATTATGTGGAACGTGCTGCATATCGTTGAGTATTGTGTAGAATAGTATGTCGTTAGACCATTCCTATTGTATTAAGTTAGGCACTACTTCGACTCTGGCACTAGAAATCCTAATCGAATGCAAAACGAAAAATTTATGAGTTATTCTTTTATGAACGTATTTGTTATCACTTTTTGCGGAAAAACCTAAATAAGACTAACGGAGAAGTCTAAAAGCACTTTCGGTGACATCTAATATCTTTCCGGGAATGAAAATAAGTTAAACCGGGTAAGATAAAGTTCTCCTCATCACTAGTCCCTACACCAAGCCCTTGTGGCCAAATAACTAAGAAAACAAGGACTAGATTGCAATACACAAAATATAACTAATAAACCCCTAACCCTAACTTTTATTTATCATTTTCACAAAAATTTCATCTTCTTCTTCCTCTCTTCTTTGTTGCCGCCGGCCACCACACGAAACACCACCACCACCACTTTTTCTTCATCATCTAACATAAACAAATCAATCCCCATCATTTTCTCATCATACCCATATAATTTTTATATTACCAAACAACCTAAAACGTCATTTCCCCTCAAATTCGAGCTACTATTCATCACCTACACCATCCTTGTTGATTAAATCTTGATAAACTCGTAAGAAAAGGTAAAGTGGTAAGCTTATCTTGTGGATTTGACTTTTGTATGAGTCAAACTTACAAAACCTTGTAATTTTTGGGTTAAACTAAATGGGTTTTCATATATTAATGAGTTTTGGTTAATAAAAACATTAGGTAATCAAGTTTGGTATCAATTTAAGGGTGTTTGGTTTCGGATTTGTGTTGAGCCGCGGGTATAACCCACAACCCTAGTTGGGTTTTGTGTTTCTTGACCTATTTTGAGGCTTATGATTGTACCTTGATCTTTCTTGAATGTTTTGGTTATGATTTGGTTGTGTTTGGAACAAGTTTGACACACTTTGGGTGTGTTTGGTTGTGTAGCCGAGGACCCCAACGCCCCTTGGCCGCGGGTTTGGCTCGTACAAGTGCTAGCCGAGACCCTATGGTCATGGCAAAGGTCCTTGTAGCCGACTTGTGCTAGTTTACTTGTTTTGTTATCGTTTTGGTTACTTTTGTTAAGGTTTATTTAAGTTTTTGACGAATGGTTATCGATATAATTTCCGGCTAAAAATTGGTTAAATACTAGCCAAAGAGACGATATATATATTTTAGTTGATGAAGTAATTGTTTGACGATATGTTAATATGGTTTATGGTGATAAATTGGTTAATAGAAAACTTGGTATATGTTTGGAATATGGAATTGTTGGTATGAAGTTTATTTCGGTTATGATATGTGGATTAATATGAGATATATTCTTGTGACGAAATATATTGTTAAGGTGAAATATAGTTTTGACGATATATATATGGTTTCATGAGTATTAAAGTTGATCGGTAAATACTTGTTTTGAATGTATATATATATA